>SBIQ01000087.1:0-30943 GCA_014805555.1 Astathelohania contejeani | reverse complement strand
CATAGACGTAAGAGACCGAGTAGAAGATGCTGTGAAAAGATTCGGAGAAGCAAGTGCCACTGGATGCCAACCGCAGGCCATCGAAAAGAAAGATAAAGAATAATATATAGCATTAACCCTTAAATAAATGATTCAAACTAGATTAAACTAGAACGAGAATTTACTAGTAATTTTGGGTTTCAGAAACTGCTGGACAAGTGCAAACTCGGAATTCGAGTCAAAAACCGTATATCCATGTGTGTGTTTTGCAGATTGTCAACTTACCAAATTTCTTCACTCCTCCTCAGAGGTAGAAGTTTTAATGGTTAATTAAAAAAGCCTTTTTTTTACACATTTATTAGCTGATGCACCCTCTACCAAATTGAAAACTCACGAAAATATCCTGAGCTCCATCTAAGGGAAAGAGGCGCATTTGGAGAAACAAAAGAATATGAAAACAGACTTGCGTTTAAATTGAATCAAGGCAACGCGCAGATGTTTCGCTTATATTGGAATGTCTGCAGTAGGGAGAATCCAGGTAATTTAGGTGCACGGCTTCATATGGACGCTTATGAGTGACACTAGGATGATAAAAGTGCCCTGGTTTGATGCCAAAAGTACTGGGCTACAGGTACCCTGCCTTGCTAGCAAGGTCGATCCGGCTCCGATAGACGGTATTTGAGTACCTAAGAAGAAAAGATTGTTTCAATTGAGAATTTGCTCCGCTAGTTCAAGAATAGATTATTCTAAATGTAAAAAGTGCCTTTAAAGTATAGCTAAGGAATTTTAAATCGTGAAGATTTTATTTAAAAACTATCAAATGAACTGATTAAAAATTCAAATAAAAATAGAATATGAAAAAATGCATAAATAAAATAGATAGAAAGTTTTAACAAAAAGCAATACGAATGTGAAGTATTATATAATTTAGTAGTTTATGATTATATGTAGAACATATAAATAATATTTTTATAAATATACTAATAAATAAACCTTATATTTTTTAACAAATAGATCCACACCAGGTCAATAAAAATTCCAACAAAATAGAAAAATTCAATTAATCTTTAAAGCACCTTAAAAATTATGTCATAAAACAAATTTTGTTAATCATCAAGTCATACTCAAATAGTTCAATCATTTTTATGCAATGGATTAAATATGGTTTGTGGAAAATAAAACGAGTTATTTAAGCAAATTTTAATTTATTTAAATAAGTGCTATTGCTTTTTATTGTTTCTTTTGTTCTATCCATAATAAGCATCCATCAACAATACCACTCCCATCCTCTCTTTCAGCTTTTCAATGTTATCATTCATTTTCATGCCATCCTCCATGCTTCACCTAAACTAAAGAAAAAGACTTTCAGGTTTTATTCGGCACAATAAATTAGAGTATGACACAATAATTGCTGTAATTTTGATGTGGGCTTGATCACTATCCTATCCCATGTCATAAAATAAGCTCTAATCTTAGTTATAGCTTTATAAAATAATCCAAGCTTATTATACTGAAATTGATATACTTTTTTTCCGTTTCAGCCAGAAGAAGTTTGTCTTGGCTCATTGTGCTAACTTTAACCAAAATTCTTTCATTTAGTCTTCTAGCCCAAATAAATATGTCTGACCGATCATGTTTGAGCAGATATCAGCTCTTATTCTGGTTCGACGCAAGTTTAAAGCTTTTTCATTTTTCTAATAATATAGAAATTTATCATATTTTTATATAAAAGACGGCGAGTTTGATACAAACTTTTGTTCTAATATTATAATAAACATCAAATTCTATTTATTATAAAACAAAATGGAAAATAAAAAAAAAGTTATTGAAAAGTTTTAGTATGAGAAAGATTATTATTTAATAATCCTAATATAAATAATGTTTCATGGTATTTCTTTAACATTAAATGCGTAAATAAAAAATATTCACTTTGTTTGAGAAATTAGCTCAGCTAATAAAAATTTATAAAAAAAATAAAATATATAATCTTATTACTCTGAAGTTATGAATAAATATTTATCTTCTTTATATCAAATATCATTTTTTTAATATTCTCTATTTTAGATTCTTCTATATCGTTTTCTCTCAGCCACCTTTCTATAGAACGTATTTTTATATCCCCCATCTCATTTATTTTCTCCATCTTCTTAACTTGTGCTCCATAATAAATCCTAATAAGTCCATCAAAATTATCAATCATTCCTTCTTTTAATAATTTCTGAGCTTTGATAGGCCCGACACCTTTCACACCCTCACTACAGTCACTTCCTAAGTAGTAGCTAAGCTTTATTAAATCATCCCTTTGTAGACCCAGGGTAGATTTTATAATTTCCATATCATATTCCTCAATAGGATTATTCTTAGAAAAAAAATTTCTATATATTTTCTTCCCACCATATAAAAAGACATCACTATCCTCTGTCACTATTCCATCTACCAATCCAACCTGGGAAAGATACCCACATTGTGAATCGGCTTCATAAGGAGAATCAATAAAAGGAATATTAAATAGTTCTAAAATTTTTTTTATATGAAATTTTACTGATGAAGTTTCTCTAAGTTCATGATGCTCCAATAGAATTCTTTTTAAGGGTCTGTCATTGCTAGTATTGTCTGTTATGCTGCCATTGTTATCTTTTATAACGAAATTTTTTGTATTATCATCTTTTATAATATTAATGCTATAATTCTTTATTATAGCATTTCCTGTGTTATCCTCCTTTATAATACTGGTGTGATTGATATCCTTTATTATTATATCATTTCTCTCTTCACTGTTATTATTCTTATCATCACCTTTTATATCATTTCTCTCTTCACTGTTATTATTCTTATCATCACCTTTTATATCATTTCTCTCTTCACTGTTATTATTCTTATCATCACCTTTTATATCATTTTTCTCCTCACTGTTATTATTCTTATCATCACCTTTTATATCATTTCTTTCCTCACTGTTATTATTCTTATCATCACCTTTTATATCATTTTTACTAATACCATCTATTATATTATCACTGCTATCATCCTTTATAGCATCATCGCTGTTATTATTAATATTACTCTTATCATTACTTATATCATCTACATTATTGCTCCCATCATTATCACTAAGACTTTCATCTAAAAAACATTTTAAAAATTCCTCATCACTGCTTACTTCTTTTTCTTCTTCCTCTTTTATTATTTCATATTCTCTCGTCCAATCTCCTATAAATTTACCCCTCTCCTTATTTAGCTCACGAATCATTTGTGTAACCTGGTTCCTTTTCTTTAAATTCTTCATCTGTATTGCAGAAAAAGTTTCTAAATCCATTTCTCCTACTTCCCCACTTCTGCACCTATTTTCATAAAATTCAGCCAACTTCTCCAGACGCTCTCTTCTACTCAATCCTTCATCATTCACCTCTCCCCAGTCAAACTCATGCTTATATATCCTAGACATGTCAAAATCATCCTCCTCCGATATTATGTCTTCTTCTTCGATGTTTTGTTTCCATCTTTCAATTCTCCTTTTTTTAATAATTTCCTTCTTTTTATGCGGGACTTGTCCATCAAATACAAAAATTGGTTTTATACGATGATAAAGCAGATGAAGCACACGACGTATAAACGAGTCTATTACGACGGTGTGCGGTAGCATACGGTAATGATATAACCATATACTAGTGTCGATGGCCAATCTAGTATTCGAGGGTGTATTTTGCCGGGCTGCCGGTTTTAATATTTTCCACAAATTTTTTACTCCCATAAAGGAGAAATGAATTTATTTGTTTATAAAAAAGGACAAACAAATTATTTCAAGATAATTTGTTTATCTTTTTTTAATTTTATTGCCCTAAGTTTATTAATTTGAAAGGCATGTTTTAGAAAAAGAAAGTAGAAATATTTATTATATAAAGTTCAGTATTAATAAAAAAAGTATGTTATGTCAATAAAAATTATATTCAAATATATGATCATTTACACTATTTGCTCTTTCTTAAATTTAAATCTTCCATATGTAACTCAGATTTATTAAAAACAAGTATTTATTGTAATACATCATATTCAGTATAATATCATTATTATCTGGGTTCCACTCTTATACCCCGTATATCTTCTGTCTCTGTTCCTATGTTCACCTCTTCGGGATTGTCAAATAAAGTAGCACGACAAATAGGGCACACTTGCTGTCTCTCTACCCATGACCGTAAGCATGATAGATGGAATACGTGTCCACATATTATTTCCTTTCCTACATCCATCTCATCCCGGCAAATTGGGCATGGTCCTGCATTATATACATTTGTACACTCATCTAGTGTTCTAGAAACCTGCATGTATGCCCGGTAATTTGCTATCTTACGTGTAAGTCCCCGTATACTCGTCACTATCTCACGAAAGACATTAAAAGGAATCCTATAAAACATCGATGTGGCTACAAAAAATAGCAGATAACATGCCGTGCGTAACGCACTAAATCCTATCTCACACAGCAACAGCGCAGATGTACGTTGGTCATCCATAATTACTAATGCTTCAATGCATGATGTGACAGCATTACGGAGGGCAGCAAGGAGGACCATGGCAAACTCAAAGGCAAACAAAATGGAAATATTAGGACGTGCAAGTGAAGACGCAAGAAAGCCAGCGAATAAGCAGGAGCATAAAAGAATATTAAATAAATTAAGTAGGTCCATGAATTCAAAAGAGCGCTGCGAGCCAGCTTCTATCTCAGCACGCCCACGTACCAACCAGGAAGCTATTTTTAAGGCTACGAGGATGGAAAATATAACCAGGTTTTTAAGACTAAGTTCATCCGAGAATATGGTTATAACTAGGAGGGTATCAGTTAGGAAAAGGAAGCAATGATCATTTATGGATGCAAGCTCATCTCTACGGAAGGATCCAAATACGGCTTTAAATATAAATTTGGAACTTAGGTATATTATGAAGATAAGTGAGAGAATGTGAAGGAGGTGTAAACCATTGCTTTGTACAGTTCCTATCAATAAAGCATAAAATGATGCTTCCTTAACATATTCGTGGTACGAAATCATAATTAGGATGAGTATTTGTAATAAGCCATAAATTAAAAGAGCATTCATGGGTAAAAAATATTTATTGATGTGAATACTAAAATGATAAAAATTATTTATTTAAGGGTTAATGCTATGTATTATTTTTTATCTTTCTTTTCGATGGTCTGCAGCTGGTATCCAGTGGCACTTGCTTCTCTGAATCTTTTCACAGCATCTTCTACTCGAACTTACGTCTATATTAAGCTCAATGCTTCTTCTGTACTCAAGTGATATGATTTCAAGTGTATTCTTCAGTACCGTCGATTGGATGTATGCTTCTATCGTAGAGGTTATATTTAATTCTTTTAGATAATTCCTGTGGTACTTGGTTACCACACCATTTCATGTCATAACATAAGATATTATTTTAGTTTTTGCTTTGTATAGCAAACCTAATTCGTTCGCCAAAAAGTTGTGTTTCCTCTTCTTCTCCGTTTCAACAATTTGGAGATTATCTTGGCTCGTTATACCAACTTCAACTAATATAATTTCATTCTCCTTCTTATCGTAAATAAATATATCTGGTCTATTATTTTTTATTAGGATATCAGTCCTTATCCTTGTATCGACCCGAATTTCGGCTCTGTTAGGATGTCATATAAATAAATATTAAAATCAAAGAAGTGATAAAAATGGTCGAATGGCAGTGTTGATAAATTCTCACTACGATAAAAAAAAAGAAACAAAAGAATAATCTTATATTTAATTTAAATAAATAGTTGATCATGCTATCATATTTTAATTTATAAAAATAAAGTTTATTTAATATTTTTTAAGAAATATGTTTTAAGTAGTCTAATATTAAATCTTTTACCTCTAAAAAATCTTCTTCTTTCAATACTTTCGAAAAATCGACTTCAAATTCATTAATTATATCAATTTCAATTGGAGTTTTTAATAAGGATTTAGTTATTTTTATGTGTTGAAAATATACAATTTTTTTAAAAATAAAATAATAATAAGTGTATGTTATGTTAGCTGTATTTTTATAGTTTTTCAAATTTCTTATATTTTCGCATAGTTCTAAATATTTCTCAGCCATTTCTTTACCTTTATTAGTAATGAATTCAATACTTTTAAAGTAATTTATATCGGAGTTGAGACACAATTTCTTTTCATTAAAGCACATTTTTTTATTTTCAGTTATTTTTATATTAAAATTATCATGAATCGTAGATAACAATGAACTTAGTTTGTTTACAAAATCGGAGAAGGGAATCAAATCCGGAAAATTCTCATTTTTACAGCCCTTTGAACAAGGCACTAACATGTTATATTGATAAAGATCATTGAATAAATATTCTATTAGTGATGCAGTTTCTGACAAATGTAAAATTACAAATTTAAAATTTTTAATACACTCTACTGAATTATCTACAGAAATATTAATGAGATTAATAATTCTAATCAAAGATTTAATTTTTTTATTTTTTAGATTATCTGAATCATCTTTTTTTAAAAACTGCATGCTTTCTTTTATTATATGTTCATTGATTTTTACTGAACGAAAAATATGATTGATCTTTTTAGAGATATTTGTTATTTTTTTATTAATAATTCCAATAGATGATTTAAAATCTATTATTGGTTTATCTATACCATTATTCATGGCTGCAGAGTTAAACGTAATAAAATTACTGTCGTTATCCAGTACATATTTTTCAATATTATGAATGTAATCTGCTTGTAATTGACGCATTGCTATGATATCATTTAATATATTTTCAAAATAATCTATTCCAATTGTAATTTTCAAGGTTGTTTTATCAATTATATTGGATTTATGACGTATCCAATAATTAGCCATTTTTAGATCATCATGGATTGCTAAATTATTCACTGAATAATTAAATGGATTAATTTTTTTTTCTAGATTTAACAGATTCTTATATTCTTTAACTGGATCAAATATACAAGTATTTATTTTATTTAGACTGATTGAATTTTTATTGAATGACAGCTGTAATTTATCAACTAATATATCAAAATTTAGCAATTCAAAATTAAATTTATTCATTTCTGGAATTTCAGCATTGATTGATTTATATCTATCCCAATCAAGAGATCTAGTATCAACCATATCAACCTTTACTTTCATAGTTTTAGGTGAATTATTAGCTGGTTTAATATTAGCATCAGCTACAATTGCTGATACTGCTTCACTTTTACTAAACTTTGGATTTACATATTGTGGTATGTGAGACGATATTGCATCGGTATATGAAGAGTCGCTAATATTTGTTAAAAACATAAATGAAAATGTTACTAAACATAAAAAAATCGAAAAAAATAACGTTATTATTGAAAACTTTAAATTCATAAAACCAATTTTTTTTTGTTATATATACTTTTAAACGGCAATGTGACATTCTGTCAAAACACTTCTCAATATAGTAAATTAAAAATTAAAATAAATGTTTGTTTTAAATCAATTGAAAAAATATATGGTTTTTTATTTACATAGCGTGATATGCACTATTTATTTGAATATTGTTAAAACTTCTAAATATAACTTAAAATATATGATCTCTTAAAATTCAAGAACGATCATTAAATAAATAATTAAAGTTTTCATTTCTATTTAGTAACTTTAGACAAAATTCTAATTGTATTTACAATAAAAATTTAATATAGTGTATCAACTATTTAAAAAAACTCTTGATATAAATATGATTGCTAAAACATATATTAAAAACATTCAATCTTACAAGTTATACAGAATTTTAATTCTTAAAAATGATGTGAGTTACTTGAATGTACTTGTATAGATAGTATAACCGAATTTTTTACTACATATATGTTAGTTATCAATTGATTCTGTGTAATTATTTATATTTATTATGAACAATTGATTATGTATTATATTTTTTACACATTGGATATCTGCGCTAAATTAAACCCAGAATAGTTATCAATCAGCTAATTGGTGTATTTTTTAATAAAATTTAAGCACAATATCTTTTTATATAATCTCTGAACATACAATATCTTAAAATGAAAATATTTAATTGATCGTTATAAAACACTTGGAAATAGATAAGCTGCATATATAATATTAAGTAACGATGATATTCAAACTTTTTATTACCTCAACATCTATATCAATATAATAAATATTACAATCAATTAAATAAAGATGTTATATTCTAATTCAGATTTATAATATATGATATTTTCTATATATCTTTCGTTTATTCATTAAGCTTTTTAGGATAGATTCTTGATCAAAAGTCATATTTATTGTGAAAGTATAAATATAAAAAGAATTAATGTTTTATGGTTTCAATGTATAAATTATTAACAATTTTTGGATCAATTATTGCAGGTTTTATAACTCTTTTGGTTTTGATTGCTATAAAAAGTCCCATAACATCTAATTTAAAACATATCGAACCTACATTTAACAAATTAATGGATGGTCTTTCAAATATAAAACATAAGTATCCACTTGAAACAACGATACATGATAGTATCGATACTGCTTATTCAACGATCGAAACAAATCCATTAAAATCTATTACAGAACTAATTAGCAATCAAGAAATAAAAACTACAAAGCCAACTGTTCAATTGAAATTATTAGACGATAAAAATAATGAAAAAACAAGTACTAATACCTTAATAACAAATAACATGTATACACCAGAGTCATTGATTCAATCAACAACTGAAAATAATTATACAACAGAGTCATCGATTAAATCTACAACTGAAAATAATTATACACCAGAGTTATTGATTCAATCAACAACTGAAAATAATTATACAACAGAGTCATTCATTCAATCAACAACTGAAAATAATTATACAACAGAGTCATTGATTCAATCAACAACTGGAAATATCAATAACAATATAACAAATGAAATAACAGCTAATAAAGATCTTCACAGAAAAATTGATATAATTTTTGAAGAAATAAATTTTAAATATTATATTGATCTTAAATTTCATATAACAATGTTTGAAAACAATCAACAACTTACCGGAAAGTCACAAAAATTAAATGCTTGTTTATTTGATCCAAATGAGTTATATAAAAAAATCAAAAATTCAGAAAATTTATATAAACCAGATCTTATAAAAAATAATCCGGGAATTAGTGATGATTTAGTAAAGGCCAATTATTGGATCCATTATAATATTGATCTGATTAATAATACTAATTTGAAAACAATAAATTTAATGAACTATCTTGATATTATATTTCAGAATATTCTAAATATGGAAAAAGGAAAAAATGATATTATATATAATATAAAAACATTCTCGTTAGATACTAGTATTTCTTTAACTGATAATGAAGATTTGAAAATATTAGAACAAAGGATAAATAAACAAATACGAGGTGTATCTAAAAAAAGACATGAAATAAAATTTCTTATAAGAACTAATGAATACATAATAAGTGAAAGTAATAAACATTTAATATTCGATAAGACAAGAGAAATAGAAGATATGATACGATCTATCAATCTTATTTATATTTCTTTAGAAAAATCCTTAAAGATGGTTAATGATTTGCATAATCTTATTTTTCAAATGGCTGAATCAATAATGTTATTCCAAAATTTGTTTAATGAAATTTTAGCATTTCAAAAGGAAACGAAGTGTTGGAGAAAGTGTAACAATTATATTCCTAAAATAGGTTTATTTGTTAAAAAATCAGAAGAAACTCGAACATTTCTTATTGGTTTATACAATAAATTTATTATAAGAAAAACTGAAATAGAAAAAAAATGTTCTTATATGAATAAATTATGTTCTAAATATGACATGGAATATTTTCAACGTGGTGAACACGCTACTGGAATAAGCGAAAAAAAAATAGCTATCTACTCAGAATTCTGCCAGAAGATACAAAAATTAACGAAGTATAAAAATACAAAAAAGGTTAATTACAATTATAAATTATTCATTTTTGAAGGAAGGATATATTTTCAACATTTAAAAATAGAAAAAGGAGATCATGAAATGCCAGTTGTAATAAATATAATTGAGGAATTCGAGATTGCATTTTCTGAAACATCGGAAGAAAATATTTCTTTAGAAATTAAAAAATTTGTAGAAGATTATATATTAAAGTTAATTCGTTTTAAATTTTAAGATATTCGCAAGAATTATAAAACATATTTAATTTATGAATATTTATTTAATAAAATTTTTAATTTAATGAAGAAGTAAAAGTCGTATATTTTTATTTATTACAAAAGAAAGAATAAAATTATTTGAGTCGAAATAATTAATGAGATGATTTTCAAAAAATCAAAACGGAGAAAAATATGAAATTAAGATCCTATAAAATTATTTTCATGTTTTCTCTAAATTGGGACAATACCTTAGCTATTCTATTAGATGTTATAAGTATTAAATATTATAGAAATTATTCATCTATAATTGATATTGCTTACTATAAAAGCATATTACAGTCAATCTTTTTAAATAATAAATTTACGAAAATCACCTTAAAATAATATCGAAGATAAGATCATTAACGACAGAAACGATAGAAAGATTTGGAAATGCGAGAGATGAATGTCTGATGAAGAAAATTCGTAAAATTAAAACTATTAAATATTATTAAATAAATTACTTTAAGTATAATAATTTCTTAAATTTTCTTTTTATATTTAAAGTGAATTTATTTACTTTATAAACTCAACCAAAAAGACTATTGTATATTGATCATAATATTATCATATATTAGTATCAAATCAATCTTGCAGCAAAAGTAGATGTATCTTACTATTCATTATATTAAACCAAAATACATTTACCATTATAGCATCAATTTGGAAATTAACATATTGGAAGTTATTAAATATCCACAAATTAAACGAAATACTTGTCTTGGTATTCCACGACTAAAAGTCTGTTTTATTACTGACAAAATTTTCTATTTCCATACACTCTCTTTGTTCTATTTGGTCTGAATAAATAATGAATGATTTAACTCAGGAACTAAATGCGATTGAAATCTAAAACTTTCACTTACGAAAAAAGAATTAATAAAAATAATTAGCTAGTAGGCTATCTACACAAATAGAGAATAATATTTAAGTATATAAACTTCCTTGAAATTTTGATACATAATGCTATTAGTAATACATCATTTTAGTTTAATGTTATTTTAGACTCTTAATTCCCTTATAAATGAAGTTATATCTCATTTCATTATTTTTATATTTTAAAGCCCATGTCTGAAGAGTATAGGAGATTATGGTTATGTAGGAAAACTCTAACCGAGATGCTTACAGATAGAGGATATCAAGTAGCCCAACTACCTACAAAAGAGGAATTTGTAGCACGGTATCCTTCGCTTCTTACTCGAAGCACTCTCAATTTTGCCGCCAGTAAAGAACAGAGGACTATTATGGTCCATTTCTGCGACGAGCTCAAACTAGGAATTAAACAGATAAAAAGCATACTTGAAACATATGAGCGTCAAGGTGTATTTAATATCATATTGGTATGTCGAGAGGCACCAAGTTCGGCAAGCCAAAAAGTTCTAAATGAGCTTTCTACGAATTTTACAGTTGAGATATTTAAAGAGGACGAATTACTTTTCAATATAACAACACATGAGCTGGTTCCAAAACACACAATATTGGGAAATGAAGAAAAAGAGAATATGATGCGAAGCATGAGAGTAAAAGAGTACCAGCTTCCTAAAATTTTAAAGAGTGATCCTGTAGCACGATATTTCGGAGCCAAGGTCGGAGATGTTTTTAAGATCGAACGGAGATCTAATTCAGGTGTTAAGTCGCTATATTATAGAATAGTTATTGATAAATAAATTTAAGTGTTTATAATCTTATTATTTAAAATAAAATCTTTTTTATATTCTCTTTTTTTGAAATGGCAAAAGTTTATATTTTATGTATATTGGAGTCAAAATTTAATTCTTATAAGTTTGATACAATCTTATTTAAATAATTTTATTAGTTTTATTTAAATAAAAGTTTTCGGTTTAATTGAGATTATTGCTGATTAATAAGTGTCTATCATTTCAAAATTGAAAATATAAATAAAATAAATATCATTACGATACATTTATTTAATAGTTATAATATCACTGCGTAGGCACAATTGTCCTAGTCTCAATCCCACTGTTTGTTACGATTTTTACCATAAACTTACTCAAATCCAACACGAACCTCTCTTTCATGACATTAACACACTTTTGTATTATATTTATAGCCTCTTCCTGTGTCAAATCAGAATGATATTCTTGGTCTAATATCCCGTAAGTAAAATAGGATGAATATCCCACGCTAGCATATTTATCACTGTAAATAGCTCCATAAATATCCATAGCATACAAGCTAAATTCTTTTTCGTCCTTTCCTGCCACAAGACAACCCGTTTTTAGTGGATTCTTTCTAAGTGCTTCATGGACACAACGCTGCATTACATTCGCTACTAGCTTAGGTGTCGGAGTGATAGAATTATGTAAAGTGTCGAACTTTATTTTTTCTGCGACAAAGGCACATGTACGGAAACAATCTCCTTGATCACCGCTATAGGCTAATATAAGTTGATCATTTATTTCATAAAACTTGTCTTCATTATCTTTTATTAGAATTACCGAGGATGATGATGCCATGTCACTCGCAATGAGCACAAAATCTTTTCCTTTGATTCCAATCAGGCTGTCCATGGGTTTGAGAAATAATTTGATATAAATGGAGAAATAAGGCGTTTAAAATGGTAATCCATTTAGGGATGGTATTTTATAAGAAATGAAACTTTTATTTAAATAATTTTGTTTGTGTGCTATTAGCTTCAGTTGATATTTAACAGTATTTGATTTAATAAAGCTACTTCTGCTTTATCTCCTTTGCACATACCCTTATGCTTCATTCGACTAAAGTGATGTGATGTAGTTTATAATATCATACTATAAGCTGGATGCATGCCTCTTATATGGGGCTATGCTTAATATATAACATCCGTTATATTTAATAATTACTTTGTCGCATGCTATAACATAGATCATTGTTTTTATATTTAATTATCTTAAGGTTCAATTCATTTGCCAAAAATTCAAAATTTTTTTTTCGTTTATACCATATTTAATTAGCTTGTTTATCGAGCCAGTCTCGCCAAAATAATTTTATTTTCTTTTTATCATAAATAAATGATTAGATCTTTTGTTTCCACTAATATTTTAACCTTTAAGCCAGTTCCTATTCTAATTTGGCCCTTTCATTACTTATAACTTCTTGGACTATGTAAGATCAGAGTTTAAAAATTATATTTATTTATAAAAAATAAATACATCTTAGTATCTATCATGCCTTCAGGTATAATGTTTTCAAGCACTACATCATAATTGCCACATGATAATCGATCGATTTTTTGGTATTACCACAATATCGCCATTGTACAACATACCTTTTTTACATTTAATTCTGAATGTAGAAATAAATTGCTTCAGCGAACTATTTGTCATTCTCATGCTTTATCCATGTGAACAAGTTTCTTTAGCTTATCAACTCATTTAAAAAACTCTAATTAACTTTATTTTTATATTCTTTTTATTATTTTCGCCATTTATCCACGCTCGCTGAGCACTAAACGGACTTATCCTGAAAATATTATTTTAGAAAGTACACAACTCTAAGATAATGCAGAATAAAAAAATAAATGAGTTTTATTTTAATTTGTAAATTTTATAATTGTTGCTATTCTTAAATAAATGTTGTTTGTATATATCAAGCGTTTTTAATAACTAAAGAAGCATATAAACACTTTTTATAATTACAAAGTTAAACTCTCTCTTTAATTTTGTTAAAGATTATCTGATTTGTATTTATATTCAGGCTAAGTTGCGACATATAATTTATAATAGCTTGATGGATGCATAGTCAAACATTTGTAAATTCAAACTTTTTAAGTGCATAGTCATATGTGATATTGACAAAAAAAATACGTCTTTATTAATTGCTTTAAATACGTATTTTAAATCTGATGTATACAGTATATTCACTCTTATTAGAAGCTTGTATCTAATCATTTCGAATGGCATTCACATAATACTATTATAGTTTTCAATAATACTTAAGTATTCATATACTCCAGTGCTATAATGACTTTGTCTTTACATTGATAATTATTCGTTGCTGACTTATTTCGGTAAGCTCCTCCTGCTCTGTGGTATTGAAGAATGACTTCGTTTATTTACCTTCATCTTGTCGCCAATTGCCAAATTGTATAGGTCACGATAAATGATAAATAATCAGTAGCATGTTAGATTTTTAAAGCATTTATTGCATAACCTTCGGGTATAAGTTATTTAATTTTTGACTTAATAAATTGGTGCATAAACAGAAAACATATAAATTTAAGGCTATCGTTTTGTAGTATTCTTCTTTTTATTATCCAACTTTTTTTTCAATTTTTTACAAATTATCTCCATTTAAATTACCTTTCTTAAATAACTTTTTTTATTCAAAACTGTTTTTTTATTATATCACTCGATTTTGCGCTATCTTGATCTTCCCCCCTATTAAAATTAACCCTAGGACTTATTTAGTCTTACTATGTATAGCTTAAACTAAAAGTATTTACAAAATAGAAATAAAAACCATTTAAAGGGTTAAGATTGTGTAATTCTTTGTTTTCTTTTTTATGATCCGCGATTGAGATTGGCATTCAGTGGCACTTGTTTCTCCAAATCTTTTCACAGCCTCTTCTACTCGATTGCTTACGTCCATATTATCCTCAATGTTTCTTTGTACTCAGTAATATAGTTTCAAAGGTCTTCTACAATGCCGTCGATTGGTGTATGTTACCTTAAAGGATATATTTAATTTTTTTAAATAATTTCTGGGATACTTGGTTACCACTTTGGTCCATATCATAACATAATGTATTATTTTAGTTTTTGCTTTATATAGTGAATCTAATTCATTCGGCAAAAGGCCATATTTCTTCTTCTTTTTCGTTTTGACGGCCTGGATATTATAGTGACTTGTTATTCGGATTTTAACTAATATAATTGCATTTTCCCTCTTATCGTAAATAAATATATCTGATCTATTAATTTTTACTAGGATATCAGACCATATACTTGTATCAGCCTGACTTTCTGTTCTTTTGTTTTTCATAACCTCCTGGAATGAGTGAGATCGTAGTGTTTTGTTTAAGCCATATTTATTCGCTAGTAGAAGATGGTTACACCTAAGCACCTCATTATGCCTACACGTATAGTCATGGCCAAGCATTCGATCACAATCTGTTGCCAGATGATCGATCGGATTTTTAGCTTTATCGCAATGCTGGCATTAAAAACCATCATCTTTTTGAAATAGAAACGTTTCTATTACGGAAATTGCTTCAGTAAGGGAACTAATTTTATCGTAAATAATACAATACATTAATGATAATTAGTGTTTTTTAGCACTTACATGAGATCAATACAATTGACAGGCGTCAATCTAAACAGTGTATATTAAAAATGTTTAAGATAACTGGGTAATGCATTGTATTTTCTATAATTTGATAATATTAACTCGGAAAATGACCTGTGCTTCTAATTGGACTTCAGAATTAAACTCAGCAGCTTCCCCTTATAATTCATTTACTCTTGATCATATATTTACAAGAAAATTCGATAATATAAAGGAATTCTATAAAGAATTAGATAAAAAAGATAGTAAAAAATTAAAAATACGAATATCTTTATCAGATGTTTACATATCATTCATCGATTATCTTGATTATATAAAATTATATGATTTATCATTAAATGAAGTTGTATTAACAGCCACACCTTTTAATACAGATGATGAAAATTTTGAAACTACTGCTACAAAAAAATGGTTATCAATCATTGCATCTGAATTTATCAAAACAGAAAGAATGCTATTTGATTGTGGCGGGATTAAAAATGATACTTATGAGCTTAAGCTTTTTTCCGAAAAGGCTTTAATAAAAGTATCAAGAGAGCTGATCGCATTTGGAGTTATTCTTGGATTAATCATAAAAAGACATATATGTTTGCCATATAAACTTCCTGATTATTTTTTTAAATTAATGCTTGAATTACCAATCAATGAAAATGAAATTATGAAAAAAAATTTTAAAACAACGAATCTAGTAAAAACTATAAAAAACGCATTAAAAGATCAAAGCACAGTATCATCACATGTTAAAATTATTGATATAAATGAAAGTGAGAAACTTATTGAAAGCTAAAAATACTGGAAAGTCATTCAATTAAAAAAAAATATTTTAATAACTCTTGCAATATTATAACGAAATTTACGATAAAAGAATTAAAAAATACGACAAGTGTAATAAAAAAGGGTGTCATTGAAGTTATAGATATTGAGAATATAAATAGACTAACAGCCACTCAATTTAAAAAACTTATAAATGGAAAAAAATAAAATTTATTATTTTAAATCTAAAAATTTTCAATTTATCTATTAAATTGATTTGAATTAATATAACAAATATTTTAAATCAATTAAAAATTATCTTATACATATGCTTTTTCTATATAATCTATATAGCCATTTAATATTGCACTTCTGATTGATATATAAATTATTATTATTATTTATTAATTTTTATTTTTTTGTTAATAGATTATTCATTTAAGTTGTAGCAAATGTTTTGCTGTATTTATAATTTCAATTGAAAAATTTTAATCACTTTATTTAATGTAGATCTTTCACGATTTGAGATTTCTTGGCTATACTCTAGAGGCTAATTTTACATATGAAATAATCTGTTAGGTTTTGATCCAGTTCAGTAAGTGTTTCAAATTAAAGCTTTCTTTTTGGTACTCATACCGTCTATCGTAGCCGGATCGATCTTGCAAGAGAAACAGGGTACCTGCTTTCGGTATTTTTGGGGTCTAACCAAAACATTTTTATCATTCTAGTGTTAATATCCATATGTAGCCGAGCTGACTACACAAAATACCACTATTGCAAACATTTGAATATAAATGAAACGTCTGTGCGTTTATTTTATATAATCTAGCCGCCAAGTCTAATTTTATATTTTTTGTTTCTCCAAATATGTCTTTTTTGTACTAAATAAGGATTAAGATATTTTTGTAAGTTTTCAATTTGACAATGGGTGCATGAATTAATGAATGTGTGATACTTGATAGCTTTTTAACTAACCTCTAAAACTCTCATTTCTAACAAGGAATGTATAAAACTGGCAGTTAACCATATATAAAATATACACATATGGATAGACAATTTAAGACTAACATTTTAAGTTAGCACTTTCCGGCAGTTTCCTATGCCTCGAACTACTAGTCAATTCTCGTCCTAGTTTAAGTTGTTTCGGATGGGATTTTTGAAATTATAACTAATATGATATACGAAATATACCTAGTATGATGTTTACTATAATTATTCCTTATGTATTAGATCAAAAGTTTTATTTTATGAGTTCAGAAAAAAAACGTTTTATTAAAAAGTTCATACATTTTAGTATGCTATTATAATATTGCAAAATATCATTCATTTTCTAGTACAAGAGAATTTATCATTTTTTTAAAAGAAGCTTTAAACTTGCTTTTGGTTATTTTTCTTGGTAATCTTAAAATTTTACTATAAAGTTCAATGCTACATTCATTAATATCAGTTATAATAATATTTAAATATAATATTGAATTGATATAATTGTTGTAGGGAATATATTTACAGCCCGTAAATAAAAAAAATATTTCGCGTATTTCTTTTTCTGTATATTCAGCGATAAATTCCCAAAACCATTTAATTACATTTGAATTACCATCTTCTTTTAAATAATTAGCATGGGTTTTCCAATAGTTTAAATTCAGTTCTTTATCACTTCCGTTTATAAGCTTTTTTAGTTTTTTAGCTGTAAGAATATTTAAATCCTCTTGATTTATTACTTTAATAAAACCTTTTTTTATTTCGGCAACAGTAATTCTTAGTTTTGGGATTGCATATTCTATCATTTGTTTAACATATGTTTTATAAGTCTTTTTAGTAAAAAACTTGTTTTTAATCCAATAGACAGTTTTTATTAGATTACCTTCTTTATCAAGTTGAACTTTTTTTATTGTAGACATAGCAAATTTATTATCAGGTTTTCTATGTAAAAATAATTTGGTATCATTCAATTGTTTAGTGATTTGGTAATTTTCTCCCATAATATCGTTTTTATTAACTGCTAAATCAAGTAATAATTTAAAAAAATATGTAGGAAGCTTATATGGCAAACAGGAATGATATTTTAAAAAAAGACCAATAATGATTCCAAACACTTGTAACTTATCAGATGATTTTTCCAATGCGCTTTTTGAAAAAATATTTGGCTCATAAATATTATTGTTTATTCCACTGCAATTAAATAATAAATTTTCCTTTTTTATAAGTTCTATAAACGCAATTGTCAGCCATTTGTTTGTCTGATTAGTATTATAACTCGTATTTCTTGTGTTATAGAAAACAAGATTCAAATTGGTTTCTTTAAATGAAGTATTAATTTTAGATAAATGATCAATAGTTGTTTTATAATCAACTGTTTCTATTTTATATATTTTATTATTTTTTTCATTTATCTTTTTATAGAAACTCGCTATCGATTTACATTTCTTATTGTTTTTGATTTGAATATTGCTTGTCAACGTATTAGAAGATGCATCTTTAACAATATAATTTTCGTTTGATGAATTAGAACCATTTAATCTGTTGAACATTATGATAAAAATACAATATAACATATTCTTTAATAATTATCTAAGTGTTTATATAGATACTTTTTGTAATGACAGGTGCCATAAAAAGATGTTTTAATTTACCAAAAAAAAACTTTATTTTATATAATAACCAATTCTTATTTATTGTTTAATGATCATTTTTATATATTTGTTATCATACAAATAGATCTATTTCTATGAACCTAAAAGTTGATTTGATTAACTTATGTATTTGCTGTTATCATCTTAATTAAAATAATATTATATATAAAACATTTCGAACGGGTTAAACTAAGACGATAACTTACTAGTAGTTTTTGAAAGTTAGAAATTGCTGAACTAATTCAAACTTGAAGTTCGAGTCCAAAATTGTCGATCAATGTGTGCGTGTTTTGTAGATGGTTAGCTTACCAATTTTCTTCATTCCTTCTCGAGGAAGGAGTTTTAGAGGTCAGTTAAAGCCATAAAGTTTCACACATATATGGTATTTGGTTAATTCACCTATCGCTAAATTGACTACTCACGTAAATATCCTGAGTTCTATCTAGAGCAAAAGAGGCGCATCTGGAGAAACAAAATAATATGAAAACAGATACGCGTTTAAATTGAACCAAGGCAACGCGCAGATGTTTCGCTTATATTGATATGGCTGCAGTAGGGGACTCCGGATAAGTCAGTCCACAGCTTTATATGGATATTAACATAGGATGGTAAAAGTACCATTTAATGCCAAAAGTAGCAAGCTACTGATACCCTGCCTTGCTCTCAAGATCGATCCGGCTTTGATAGAGGGTATAGGGTTCGACTAACAACAGTATGTGCATTAAAAAGATTGTCTTAATTGATACAGTAGCTGTACTGCGTCAAGAAAGATTATTCCATATATAAAAAGAGCCTTTAAAGTATAGCCAAGGAATCTTAAATTATAAAAGATTTTGTTTAAATAAAATATTCATTTTAAAAATAATTTATCTTTTTCAAATACATATTTTATTAAATATATGACAGCTTGTCGATCAAGATTAAAAACATTTAATAAACAGGAAGACGGTAAATTAATCTAAATATTTATTTTTTAAATATGAACAACGTTCTATGGTGTAATATTTATCATATATAATGATAAATTTAATTAGCATCAAATTTTTGATGTACACCTAATTGAATATTGTTGTATATACATCACATTTTGATAATATCGCATTCAAAACTTTTTTATTATCAAAATTATTTTTTTCGATGATTAACATCATATAATAGACCATTATTATACTATAGAACACCTTATTGCCACCAATTCCCCATCGTATTAAGAATTACAATAAAGTAAATTATAACATACACAAGTAGAATACAAATTTTTATTTCAACCGAACGTTTTCTGATTAAATAATTCCAAAGTCACAGCGGAAAGAAATGCAGGTATACTCTTCCCATTTACCAAATATGTATGAATCTCTTCACTCCATTCACAAGCAAATTCATTCGATATTAATTCAAGGACATCACCAGCCCTGTTAAAAACGAATTTATCGTCTTCGTCAAAGGCATACAAAGAATGTAGAGTGATGGTATCTTTACCGAAATCTATCTTGTATCCAAGCAGCCCCGTAATCCATTCATTTATCCTGCGCAGCGTATTTCTCAGCTCATCACTAGGCGTAGGCTCGTGTATATTCTCTGACGTCCCTAGTCTAATGTCACTACTCTCAAGCTCAGCAATTTTCTTTAGTAATTTTTCCTGGGTTTCCCTCAGTTCCTTATTTTCTCTTTCTAATTTCGATAGTTTTTCAGATTCCATTGGGGTATCAACAAAAACGAATTCGTTAAATAAAATTTTATAACGGATATTCTATAATAAGATTTATTAATTAAGGAATCAACTGTTTTATTTAAATAGGGGTTATATTTAATAGTATTACTTTTGATATTATTTTCCTTTGACCTGCGGTAGACATCCAGTTCCGCTAGCTTTTATTAGAGCGTCGACTGCTTTCTCAACAACATCGATCGCTTCCAATCCATCCTCAACACTTCTTCGATGCTCAAGGGAGATGGTTTCGAGCGTCTTTTTAAGCACAGTTGATTGGATATATGCTTCTGTTTGGGGTGTAATCCCGAGCTCTTTTAGATAGCTTCTGTGGTATTTAGTCACAATACCCTCCCATGTTAACACATATGGTATTATCTTAGTTTTTACTTTATATAGTATTCCAAGCTCGTTTGCAAGGAGGTCATATTTTCTTTTTTTTTCAACCTCAACTTGCTGCAGGTTATCCTGGCTCGTGATACCGATCTCAACTAAGATGACCATATTTTCTCTCTCATCGTAAATAAATATATCAGGTCGATTATGCTTGACTAGAATATCAGTTCTAATCCTAGTATCAATTCTGATCTCAGCCAGATCATTTTCAGCGATCTCTTGGACTGAGTGGCTTCTAAGTTTCTTTGTTTTTTTTGAAGCCGTATTTATTAATTAATAAGAGGTGTATGCATCTCAACATCTCATTATGCCTTCGCGTAAGATCATGGCCAAGTATTCGATCACATCTTGTTGCTAGGTGATCGATAGTTTTTTTTTTGCCTGGCCACAATGCTGGCATGAAGGAGCGGTTTCTCCACAGAAAACATTTCTGTCTTGGATGTGACAATATAGCGCTTCAGCACGTGGGTTATTATTCCCATGTGTCATCCAAGTGGAAGAGTCTTTTAAATTTATATGATCATTAAGCGCGCTCTATACAGCTTCTCGTGTAGTTTTTTATCATTAATCTTGCCGTATAGTGAGTAACGGTGAGCATTTATAACACTCTTTACAGAAACGTCTTCCAGAGAGTATCTCAACCTGAGATAGTGTTTGATAAGAGATAAATGTGTTTTTTCTTGCTCTTCAACTTTTAGGATCGCTGCTCTTCTGGATGATATATTTTTGTATTTCTCCAGCGTTTCACAAAGTTCGAGGAGCATACATTCGCTCTTTATTTCTACACTATGAAGACCTCTCCCCATTTTGTTTCGTGGGAGATAAAGTCTTTCATTACACCCAGGCTTGAAATGCACGTTGTGCTTTATTAATGTAAGGCGTACTTCCTGGTCAATCGCAGCAAAATCAGCAGGTTCAAGGTGTTAAAGCCTAATATGATAATTAATAAAAGAGATGGAATGCTTATTAATTGCTTTAAATAAGTTTTTTTGCTTAAAGTTAGAGTTGCATAACTTATCTACTCTCATAATCATTTCCCTCTTCACCTTCTCAAACGACTCTCTTGCAATATTACTGCCTCTATTCTCTAAAATTCTTAGGTATTTATAAACACCTGTATCATTGAGTAGACGTCCTGTTTTTTCACATAGAGGGTCGTTCGTTGCAGACTTGTCGCGGTTGATTTCTAGCCCAATTGCACTGAAGAAAGACTCAGCTTCCTCAACCATGCTACCCATTACGATGCTGTCTTTAGAGAGGAGTTTGAGATCGTCTATGAATAGAAGGTGATAAGTAGCATGCGATGCTTCTTCTGCATGCACTACCACATTTGGGTATCTTTCATTAAGCCTACGGCTCAACGAATCGATACATAAGACGAAGAGAAGTGGACTAAGGCTATCGCCTTGTAGTATACCTCTCTCGACCTTCTTCGAGAAGATAGTCTCAAAACCAGCTTTAACCTTCAAGTTCCACTTGGAGATAATCTCTTTAAGGAAACATGTAATTCATTTCGTAAACCTAGTTCGAATATACATTCCACTAAATACTCATGGTCAACGGAATCAAATGCTTTTTTAACATCTATCCACGTCGCCTTAAATGAATGGCCATATTCTCTATTGATGGCGAAATTTAGCATGGCCTGTTCTTTTGCTCCTTGGACTCTTTTAACCGTGCCCAGCTGGTTTTCCGCTAGTAGCCCTCTGCGCTCAACCTCTAGGTGCATGACCTTAGTCACACACTTAGTAGTGAGCTTGTAAAGGTTAGACATGCAGGTTATTGACATGAAGTCACTGTCTTTACTAGGAGTATTTTTTTGGATTAAATGAGTAAGTCAACGGTAAAACCACTTGTCTTGTGCATTCCCTTCTAAGCATATATCTTTTATTATTTCATATAGGTGCTTGTGCGCCGATGTTATATGCTTAATAAAGAAATTGAAGATACCATCAACACCAGCAGCTTTCCGATTAGCCAAGTGTTTGATGATGTCCTCAAATTTTGTGAAGGTTGGGAAAGTGGTTGTGTACTCAGATTCGGGCAAGTATTCGACTAAATACTTTTCATAATTTTTATTGGTCACATTGGGTTTCACCCACATTGTGGACCAATATTCTTTTATCTTTTCCATGTCCACTCCATGTACCATTTTAGCTTCCCCCGATAGCCTCCGGTAGAACCTTCCCCTATATAGATCGAAACATTGGTTTTCATGCCTTCGCTCTTTGCGTTTGGCGTACATTCTAATTTCTTACTATATATCCGGATCGATTCTTTTAAGAAAACAATAGCTTCCGTTAGGTCATGAGGTTTTTCAAAAGTTAAATTTAATTTTCTCATTATCCTCTTGGCTTCTATTGTTTCAGTGCCGGAAAGCTTGCTCCTGTCCTTCGCCTTATTTAAAAGCGCGATAGAGTTGTTTAAGGTACTTATTTTATTATTTATGTTTTCTTACCATGGAGATTTCGGCTTTAGCTTGATAGAGGTCGCCTCTTGATAACACCACTGCACAGTTTGAAGAATCCTTGCAACATCGACATGGTTCTGGGTGGATTTGTGACAATGTGTTCTCCTGTTATATGGTTCAAAGCTGAAATTATATCTCTATTAATCTTTACTTCGGGTATTTTCCGTGTGCCTTTAAACTCTGTTATTGTTGGATTAGATTTTATTTTGTTTAGAAATTTAATTTTGAGTTCCCGGTACACAGATGAAGTCAGAAGTGAACTAGGTTGTTGTTCTTGGACATTAACTTTCCTCCTCTTACCGGTTAGCGACATGTTATCTATTAGGCTTTCCCGCTTTATTAAGTGAGTCCGTCACTTAAATTCCTCTTCTCCAATTTCACAGGAGAACTTCTCACAAAAGGAATCCCGAGCTTTTTTTCAGCACCTCGAAGCATTCTACCATACCGTTTCTGTACTGCTTCAAAAACGTCTCTCAGCCAACTCTCTATTGTCGAATCGACAGAGAGAAGGATTGTTTTCAAGATTGTCATCCGAGAAGCAGATTTGGGCGGCTGGTCAGATTTTTGGTTGCTGATCGCTTTCACAGGCTCTATCCCTTCCCCTGCGTGCTCCGCTTTAAAAGAATTTTTGGTTTCGTGCTCCGAAGCCCGACTTTGTGTAAACCCTTCCATTATTAAGGAATCATATTAATAAAATTATCTTTTCAATATAAAGAATTATAAACATATTTCATAAAATAATTAAAATATCTAATCATTTATTAATTAAAAATGTAATAAAATACCATTCTTTAAATAAAAACGAATTTATATAATAATACTATTTAATAATAAAACTATTAAATATAAGAATGGCATTTATAATATAATTTTATTTATATATAAAGTTATAATTTCTTACCAGTTTTTTATTTTTTCTACTATGAGTGGAATGCTTATAATATAAGATGACTTTATAATATGTTGTGCCTCATCCTTATTCAATGTATCTTTATAAATAAGCAAATTTATATCATCTAGTTACATTTCTAACTCATGAAACCTGTCTAGCATATATTTTATTGCATTATCAATTTTTTTCCCCTCTTCTATTTCTCCAGGACCCATTACTCCTTTAGAATCATTCTTACCCTTCAGTACACGATACATATTGTTTGTAGGAGATCTAAATACAATGCACTCCCACCTCTCATTAATACAATCTTCGTCTTCTTTCTCTCCATACAACTTTAGCTGGTGTGTAAAGGTGAGACTTCGCTCAGCTGGATCTACAAAATTGATACGTATTTGCAATTTGAACTCACCCCACCCCCTGTTTTCTATTACAAATGGATGCGTAGTCTCTACGATCGGATTAAGGAAAGTCTCATGCAGTCGATATACGATACTCTGAATATATGTCATAGGAGATCCATCTGCGCTTTTCACATATGCCTTCCAAATATGGGTAGCATCATCTACCATCTGATTCTCCGGGATTTTTGAGGCTACGGTTCCTATTTTGATGATACGAGTAATATTTTCGTTCTCCATTCTCGACATCCAAGGATAAAAAGTAGCTACAAAAAATAACTAAAGGGTTCTATTCACAATGATGAAGAATTTTAAATTAATAGCAATAAATTTATTATAATAAGCATATTATTTAATTAAAAAGTTACATAGTGTGTTATCTGTTGTCTTTCTTTTTCATTGACTACGGTTGGTATTTAATAGCACTAGCATCTATAAATAAGGATCTTCTACTCGATCTCTTACGCTCATACCAATCTTAATACTTTTTTTGTAATCAATCAATATGATTTGAGAGTCTTTATAATACGATAGAGATTGCATGCATATCTTTATCGTAAAAGTTATCTTTGTTCTTTTATATATCCTATAAGATGCTTCATAATAATGCTAAATCATGTTATCATATAAATGATCATTTAGCTCATTATATGTATAACAGAATTAATTCATTTGCAAAAGGCCATTCTTTTTATTTTCTATTTCAACAATCTGGAGATTCTCTTGACTTATTATACCTACCTATACCATAATAATTTTATTCTACATACTATTATAAACAAATACAATAATCTGCCGTTTTAGATAAATTTTACATTCTTATTCTTGTGTATACCTGAATTTCGAATTTTTTATTACTTATATCTTACTGGACTATGCGATATCAGAGTTTATAGAGTCGTATTGTATATTATAAGTGATATATATATCTAAGTACTTATATCTGTGAATGTAGTCATGGTTAATCATTTTATCACAACCTGTTGTCAAATAACCGTGCGATTTTTTGGTTTTACCACAATTTAAGCATTATAAAGCACTATCTTTCCAAAACATTCATATTCTGGTTATCGCACTGAATTTTTTCAGCACTAGGATCAATATTCCCATATTTCATCCAAGTAGAAAAATCTTTTAAACTAACTATCTTATTTGAACAGCCTATATAATTTTTTATTAAAACATTTTTCAATAAGGTCGTCGAGTTTATGCTAAGTAATTAAAAGACACTTGGCCGTAAGTTATGCTAGAGAATACTTCACACCAATGTAATGATGTTTTATGAAGAAGTTAGCATTATTATACGTATAAATATATTTTATAAAAATCAAGTATGTTCGCTTTATTTAAACGAAATATTTCACGATTTATGATTCTTTGGCCATACTCTAAAAGCTCTTTTTATATATTGAATAAAATACTTGGCCCAGTGCAGCGACTGTCTCAATTGAAATAATCTTTTCTCCTTAGATACTTATACTGTTGTTAGTCGAAGCCCATACCGTCTATCGGAGCCGGATCGATTTACAAGCAAGACAGAGGGTACTTATAGCTCGGTGTTATCTAACCAAATCACTTTTATCATTTTTATGTCACTCGTAAGCATCCATATGGAGTCGTGTAGCTGAATTTACCGGATTCCCCCTATTGCAGACATTCCAATATAAGCGAAACGTCTGCGTGTTGCCTTGGCTTAATCTAGGCGCAGGGGTCTGTTTTTATATTTCTATATCCATTGTTTTTCCAGATGCGCCTCCTTTGCTCTAGATAGAGCTTAGGATATTTTCGTAAGTTGTCAAATTGATAATGGGTATATTAACCAAATGCCATATATGTGTGAAACTTGATAGCTTTTTATTAACCTCTAAAACTTCCACCTCTGAAAAGGAATGAAGAAAATTGGTAAGTTGGCCATCTACAAAGCACACACATGTGGATAGACTGTTTTGGACTTGAATTTCAAGTTTGTACTCATCCAGCAGCTTCTGACACCCAAAACTACTAGTAAATTTTCGTCCTAGTTTAACGTCATTTCGGACGAATTTTAAACATATATAATAATTTATACAATAAGTCGTAACAAGGCAATGAGGTATATTCATCTCTCATTGTTGAATAAGTATGTCCAAAGAAATTAAAACAGTATCTATATTACAAACCCAATAAGTCGTTAATTGAGAACTTATTGAGATCTGTATTAACACTAGAATCAAACATGATTACCAGCAAAACAGAATAAACCAGATATATATTTATAACAACGAAAATAATAACATCATTTTAGCAAAATTAAGGATGATCTATAGCAGGTATGATAGAAAAAAAAACAGTACGATATTATAACTTTTTATAATAAAAATTAATCACTAAAACATTTACATTTGCAATGACATGAAAATGTATGGTGACTAAAAACCACAGAAATTATAAGAAAAAGCTTTAAGCTATTTAGGATATCAAGGTTTATATTTAAGAAACAGTGTTGAGCCAACACTCAAAATGTTTTCTTTTGAAATAGCAAGGATATATTGAAAGCCAATATAAGTGTGGAGAAAACAATTGAGAAGTTAAAAGATGAATGTATAAACAACTGGTGAACAGCAGTAAAATACAAATAAGATTAAAATAAAAAATTAGTATAACACAAATATATATAATATAAGAATCATTTATTAAAATTTACAAATAATGTGTTAACACCAATATTACATCCTAAAAATCATCTAATTAAATATCACAATAATAAAGACTATAAATTAACCCTGATGAACGTTTATATTACACACCCCAAAGAATATTTTATTCCCAATAGTACGATCATATATGATGATAAGACAGCAATACAAGGAACGAACCAAATCACGTATTTGATATATTTAGACGGAAAGAAAACACTTCCATATTTCAGGAAGATAATATGTAAGGAGGGAACAATAATAATATTTGTAAGTAATTTTGAAGATTTCTATTTCCAATTTAAAGAATTTAAATATTTTTTAAAATATTTAAATGATAATCAATATGAAAATTATTGCAATGGAATAATTAATAATAGTATAACTGCTAATATAAGTGATAATAAAATTTCTTCTACTATAAATGAAGATAATAGCATTTATTTTTTAAGAGATTGCATAAATGAAAAACAAATTATAAAATATATAAAAATGGAAAACAAATTAAGAAAAAAATATAAACTAGCTATACCCTCTAATTATACCAGAGCCATTAGCTTATCATTCTTCCCAGACATACTTAATTCAATAAAAACAAGTCTAATAAATCCTACCCTTTATTATAGCAAGGATACTTTTTCAACTAAAATAATAAAAGAGTTCATGAAGGGAGAAAATAAAATAACATTAGATACACTGCGGAAAAACGTATTAAAGGGGGGAAATAGCGAGGAGTTTGAAAATGAATTGAAATCACTTTTATTCTGTAATATCCTTAAACTGAAAGATGGGTATTTCTATTTCACATTGTAGAATGAGAAGAGCGAATATGAATAAATAATTGGTTTCTTGAAGGAAACACAGTTTTGCAGACTGAACATTTCCTAAATTCCTCATGCTCCCAGTAATTATCAATTCTTTCTTTCTTAATATTTTTATTGATAATATTCTGATTATCCTTCTTATTAGTAATATTTATAAGTTTTTTATCATCCTTCTTAACAATCTTGTAATCTTTCTTATCTTCAGTCTTACTATTCCTATTATTTATATATTCTATTTCTCTTTCTATATATTCCTTAGGATTTTTTTCCGTTTCTTTTATTTTATTAAAATGTTTTTTACTATTTAAATGATTTATCATTTGATTACCACTTTTAAATTCTTTTAAACAGAATTTACAAAATAATTCTGAGTTAATATCCTTCATCCTCTCTCTTTTCTTCTTTACTCGTTCCTCTCTTTGATATGTCCTATTAAGCCGGGGATCTAACTTGCTCACGATCTCCACTATTCTCCTCACATCACTGCTCAGATCCTCACAACCAGCCTTTGATTTAAACTTTTTATAGAAATTATAAAATGTATAAAATGTCTTTGAATTTCTATCTCCAAACCGAGGATACTCCGTCATAGTCCTATTATTTATATACTCTATCTTCCTAAATAAAGAATTAATCTTCCTATAAAACTCATCTTCATCTAATGAAGAAAGGTACTCATGTGTATATAATGATAAATCAAGTATATCTTCATCTATTATATGATCTTCCTTAGGCTGTGCCATGATGCTGGTGTATGCATTTCTTAATTCAATTACTTTATCATTAGATCCAGTTGTAGGGTTAAGATTTGGGTGATACTTCATAAGGAGTTTAGTGTATTGCTTTTTAATAACTTCTGGAGGATCTGAAGGATCAACACCCAGAATGTCATATGGTGACTGAGGAGATGATTGTTTACTTCCCATCGAGGGGAGTAAATAATTGAAATAATAAAGATAGTCAAGAATGAAGAATAGTAAAATTGTTATTTATATCAATAATCTTAGATTTAATAATCCAAACCAAATACATCCCATTCCTATGTAAGGTGATAATCTCTCACCTATTATACTGGCTTTATAGAACACACTAATCATTCCTTTGTTCTCTTTTCTTATTAGTGATGGAAACATTTCTTTGATATATGTTGTAGTACAAATTGTTAGGATTATAAGACGGAGAAGAGAATTGAAGTTGAATAAAGCAGACATAATGGGGGTACAATAATTAAAGGGATAATATTGGTAATATAAGGGATATTAATATATCTCATTATTATTTTTTATATTATATATTATATTTTACTTCTTTACTTATGTTTTATTACCCTATGAAAATTCTTCATTCTAAATGTATAGCCGGTGATATTTTCAAATGTGTCTTGGATTTACACAGTTATGCGATTAATACTTCTTCTTTAATAACATTAAGTTTGGTGGGATTAGTTTGTTGTAAGAAGGAACAAATAAAAATCTTGGAGTCCGTCCCTGTTATCATATCCAGCACCCCTACTATTTATATAAGCATACCATCAAATGCACTACCATCATACACTGGTATACGCTACTCTGTGGTATACTATCTTATTCTTATGTATTATGAATCTCCTCTAAGAGTTCATAAATTTAAATATGAAGTTTGTGTGGAAAGTAAAAAGAAAAAGTGCGATTTGCTAAATTCTATGCTTGTGTTGGGTGAGGGGTGGATTTATGTGGGCAGGGAATTAAACAAAGAATTAAAAATAAGAAGTAACAAAATAGAAGAAACAAACAAAGAAAAAAATGCATTAAAGGATATTCTTGTAAAAAGCATAATTCATTATGAGGATGATTCTTACAACTATGAAGATTTTATAGAAATATCCGAGCCACAGGACAACATGGAGAGTATTTTGGTAAAATCAGATACAAAAAAAATTGTTCAAATAGAATTCAACAAATTGGTAAATGGACAAAACTGTCATTTAAGACTAAATTATTTGTCTAATGTTGTTAGTACTGGTTTGGCTTTATTAATGGAGGAGAAGGGGTCTGATGGGGTATCGGCAGAAAGAGTGGTTTATGAAGACAAGTTTGATTCTACTTTGTGCTTAATGAAAAGAGTTAATTTAAAATTGATAGATCTAAAAGCCAAAAGTTTTGAGAGTCCATGGTTTGCTTGTTCATTTAAGCTAAGAGTGATTTTAGATGATTTTATAGTTTTAATACCTGTTGAGGTAATATAATATTCCGTAATATTATTGAGAATGTTATCTTGTTTTATTTAAAGAAGATCTTTTACGATTTATTGGCTATACTTTAAAGGTTCTTTTTATATATAAAACGATCTGTGAAATACTTGACCCAGTACAGCGACTGTTCTAATTAAAACAATCTTTTCCCCTTTAGAACTCATACCACTGTTAGCTAAAGCCATACCGTCTATCGTAGCCGGATTGACCTTGAAAGCAAGCGGGTATACGTAGCCCGGTATTTATGGCATTAAATATTATTTTTATCATTCTAGTCTTAATACTCATATGGATCTGTGTTGACTTACCGGGGAGTCCCTTACTGCAGACATTCCAATATAAGCGAAACATCTGGGCGTTGCCTTGACAAAATCTAAGTGCGGGGTCTCTTTTTATATTCTTTTGTTTCTCCAGATACACCTCCTTTGCTTTATATAGAGCTCAGAATATCAATGTGAGTCGTTAATTTAACAATGGATGCAATAAATGTGTGAAACCTAATGG
>SBIQ01000086.1:4043-30955 GCA_014805555.1 Astathelohania contejeani | reverse complement strand
GCGTGTTGCCTTGGCTTAATCTAGGCGCGGGGTCTGTTTTTATATTTCTATATTCATTGTTTTTCCAGATGAGCCTTCTTTGCTCTAAATAGAGCTTTGGATATTTTCGTGAGTTGTCAATTTGGTAATGGGGGCATTAACCAAATGCCATATATGTGTGAAACTTGATGGCTTTTAAACAAACCTCTAAAACTCCCACCTCTGAAGAGGAATAAAGAAAATTGGTAAGTTGGCCATCTACAAAACACACACATATGGATAGACAGTTTTGGACTTGAATTCCAAGTTTGTACTCGTCCAGCAGCTTCTGACACCCAAAACTACTAGTAAATTCTCGTCCTAGTTTAACGTCATTTCGGACGATTTTTATATAACATATATTATTTTAAAGTATATATCAATGTTTTATTGATTCCATTTCATTAAACTGAAAGAATACTTGGCTAATACTTTTATACAAGAACTGATTCCTTATATATATGATATCTTTTTATGAAGTTTTAAGTAATCTATTGGAATATAATTATGGATGTCCTTTAATATAATGACTTAATTATACCACACCTAACTTTTACATCCTTCTTCAATATTTTCTATATAAGAAGCCAGGCTATCAATAAATTTATAGTTTTTATAAAGAAATGTTTTAATAAATAAAAATTCTTATCTTAGATATAATATTACATTAAATTTATTTATAAAAATATTTGAAAAATGATATTATTGTTCTTAGTGTTAAAAATTCAATCAGCAATAAGCTTTCTAATATCCGAATAATCAATTCTGCTCTTTAAAATATTTTTTAGTTCATTCTTAGGAATGTTGTTGCCAATTCCGCTAAGATACAACTTAATATTTTCTTTATCAACGCCTATCAGTTCAGCAATATCCACCAAATATTCATAATTTCCCACGATTTCTATACATCCTAATTCCATTATACATTTTAACAATGATTTCATATCATTTATTAAAATCCTTGATTGATCCAATGAAAAAGTAAAGCCGAGAATATGTTTGTATAAACTTAAATACACAGAATTAAGAAAACTAATAATAAAATTATATCCATTCTGTCCTTTAAGTGTAAAACAAACCGAATCGGTTTCACTTTTTAAAAATTCTATTAGTTTAGATATCATATGAGAATTGCTTTCTTTTGTATAATACTCCCTAATACTCTGACTTTTAATAATCTGCTTAGCCTTTCTTTGTGAAACTTTTATTCGTTCATCAAACAATTCCCCAATTCTTTTTTCAAAATATTCTTCATTTATATTTGTGATATTTTTCTTTATCAATAAATAATATTTACACAAAATATCAATTAATTTGAGAGAATCATCACCACAATAATTGTTAATATACATTTCAAAATAATTCATAATTTTGGATATAAAATGGGTAGTTAATTCTTCGATCTCGTCTTCTGGATAATCCAAAAGTTTTGCCCTTTCCATCGAAAATTTGAAAATTAATATCATCGCATTTACAGGATCTTCAATTTCATCAACTGGCTTATTATTTAAATAATACAGCCCCTTGGTGTGTTTTTTTACTATTGAATTATACAATATAGATATACTTTCCTTCTCTCTTTTTGAAGCTATGGCAACATATGTGGAAATTACATCATCAATTATTAAATTTTTATTTATGCAAGGATAAATTCCGCACATAAAATTTAAAAGCTCTTTCAATTTTTTTACAGATTCTTCGAGATTTAAAAGAAACAAAATTGGATCTTTAAATTGAAGGAAGCTATCAAGACAATTGGATACTCTATCTTGAAATATTCTTTTGTTAATAATATCAAGCGCATGCTCATAATCATAAAATATGCTTTGCAAATTTGTGAGCTCTTCTTTATAACACTTTTTTATCTTTTTAAGAAAACTAACAAATGTGTTCTCTTCATTTTCAAATAAATCTAAATGGATAGTCTTGCTTTGATGATTCTTAAACTCAAATTTTTCCTCATTTTTAAAGATGCTAAGGCCAAATATAAATACCTTGATTATGGAATATTCTTTGTTCATTTGTCCTAATGATACATAGCAACTTCTCATTATATGTATTTCTCCAGAATCGTGTGCTCTACTGAATGTATTTACCATCTTTTCCTCGGCTTTTACCATAAAATCTCTTAAAAGAGCGAACTGAGTGTGCTCAGGTTCGATAAATAATGCGATTTCATGCAACGCATAACACATAAACATCCAATCATCTGGTTGCTCACTTTCTAAAAGCACTGGAAACGCATCTTCAAAATTTAAATATACATCAATAATACGTCTTAATGTTTTTAATTCTTTGATGGTTGAATATATATTTATAATAGTCTTCATTTCCTTGAGTGGATTTATTTTTAACTTAGAAAATTGTAATTTCAAGCTATCCAAAGAAGAATGGTCCTCCATCGATTCAAAATTGTTTAATTCAGCTTGGAGTTTTTCTTTTTTGAATATTAATCCCTCTTTGAGATTTATGAGGTCATGAATTGCATTTTCTAAAGATTTGATGTTTTCTGGGCTATCAGATATATCTACACTGCTTTCTATGACCTTTTTATAAGAAAAGGATTTGGATTTAAGTTGTGAAATGGTTATTGGAATCATTGGGGATATTAATTTGATAGTTTTGAAATTAAAATAGTTGTTTATATTATAGCGAAAAGAGTCTAGTTTGATAAATTATCATGTATATTATATTTTTATTATAGTTAGAGATTACTACTAAATGCATCTTGCTTCAAAATTTAAGCTATTTTATTTAATAAAGAAGGATTGAGCGACATCTACTCATTGCCTATCTTTTCAATTATTAAAATTTGATGCATAAAAACGTTTTTTCCATATTTTCCATTGCAACCTCGACTATATCCATCACACTCATATGGCTTTCAATGCTTTTTTTTTCTATTCAAATATTATAATTTAAAGTGTCTTAAATATGATAGATCGAATATCAGCCTCTATTACGGGTTGATCTTTTTTAAATAATTTTTTGAAATTTGGTCATTAATCCATTCGATATTATAGCATAAAATATCGTTTTAGTCCTAACTTTGCATAATAGATGAAATTGATTTATGAATAATTAATATTTCCTTCTTTTTTCCATTTCTTTAATTTGAGATTATCCTTATTAAAACAATCATGTTTTTTCTTCATATCATATTTAACAATATCAGTATAATATTATTTGTTACGCTATGAATAAATATTTGAATATATTTACAGCTCTTTGTTTAACGATGCCCGCTAAACCAGGTATAATCTCAGCTTTTTTGATTATTTAAACCGTATTTATCTAAAGAAAAGGAAGTGTATCTAAAATTTTTGTTATGTCTTTGGATTTAATTATATGAAGCATTTGATTATAGCATATTGCTAAATTCTCAATAAATTTCTTAAATTTGTCGCAATGCTAGCATTGTGAAATAGCATATTTTTGAAAAACCATTTTATTCTTAGACATAACCAGAAAATCACTTCAAAATAAATTGTTATTCTGTCCCTCATCCGTGTAAAAATCTTTTTTTTTTGAAAAATTTTAATTTTGTTCATAAATTTCCATTTTAAGGTGAATATTTGGCCATTACTTCTGATCAATTTTAAATAAATGCTGGTATCGGATGCAAATTTGATATGTTCTTCCTCTATACTTAACATCGGCAGCACATTTTTTATAATTTCTTTTTATTACTTTCTTTCAGCCATACTATACATAATACTTAATCAGTGATATATTTAAATATTTTTTAATATTACCAATCTGATAAACAAAGCAAAAACTAAAATAATTTCTTATGTTATGACATGGAACGGGATGGTAACAAGTATAACAGTAGCTGTTTAAAAGAATAAGATATATACATAACGATAGAGTCTGATGCATCAATTCGACGATACTGAAGAAAACATTTGAAACCATATCAATTGAGTACAAAAGAAGCATTGAGTGTGATATGAACATAAAAGATCGAATAGAAGAGGCCCTAGAAAGATCTGGGGAATGCAAGTGCCTTTGGATGCCAATCATAGGCCATTGAAAAGAAAGACAAACAATAACACAATACTAAACCCTTAAATAAAGAATATAATATTATTACATTATAAAACTGGATTGTAAAGTGATTGATATTGATATGATCTATCCAGATTTGATATAACGGGACATACTTTCAATATTATCAAATAAACATTATCCATCACAATAAATCAATATTTGATTTAAATCGTAGTAATTTCACAAAAAAGAGTTTTTTTTGACCAAATCTCAAAGCCGAATAATATTAAATGCTATTTCGAATAAAAACTGTTTATTATTGCTATATCAATTGGCAATAAAGTGAAATTTAGCTTTAATGGATATCAATCGGCCTTGAAAATATTCTATATCCGATTCACATTTATAAGAACTCTTTTTAATTTATTTAGCAGAACTTAATTATTACATACATTCTAGTATAATTTTCATTCATATGAATAGATTTTTATAAAGCCGTGTTGCTTTGTAATATAACATCTATCATTAAATGCCTTTTAACGTAATGCTAAGAAACTCAATATAAATGAAAGTATTAAAAATCTGATATTCATACATGAAGTTTAAAAATATTAGATTCTAAAACTCTTATCTCCAAGAGATATAATCATAAAATTAATTACTTAAACATTTACAAAACATATAAATATAATTATAATTATGTGATTTTACATTTTTACAGCACTTCTGGTATCTAAAGCTGCTGGCAATTTCTTGACTTAAATAAAAAGTGATTTTCAATATAACATGAGAATATATAATAAAGAAATATACTAATAAAACCATTTTATTAATTAAATACACCATCGTATTATTAAGAATATAACAATTACAATTTAATATTAAATGTTTGTCCAAATCATAAATATAGCAATATATTAACATGCATCTTCTATAAATTTCCTCTTTCTAATCTTATCCTCATCAATTTATATCTTCTTATTAATAACCAAAGGATTTTCCCTCCTTAGTTTTTCCATAGCTTCTGATCTGTAATCAAATGTACAGCTATGCTCGTCATAAAATCTATGAATGTTGCAAAAAATGTTTCCGCATTTGCATTTAAAACTGTTCGTCATTCTTAGCTTTTTGCCACATTTACTGCATGTTAATTTGGCTTTAGTATTGGATAATTCTTGCTTCTTCGGGCTAGATTGTATTATCGTTTCTCTAGCTTTTTTATGAAGAGATATTTCATGACCTTCGCATGCTTTTCTTTTTAATGGATTTGCTATCAATTCTTTATTTTCCTTTATCGGTTTTTCCATTGTGGGTGAAAAAATAGAAATAAAATTAAATTGTTTTTTAGAAACACATGAAATTGATGATAATTTATATGTCTAATAAGAAATACTTCTTTTTAAAATATATGTTATGTTAAATTAAATGTCATTTTTAAGATTCATTTTATATATTGAATTGATAAATTTAAAAAGATTGATTTTCACTATTGAATGAAAATAGTAATTTACAAATATATTGTTATTTATAATTGCTATTAAAATAATAAGTTATTGATTCTTATTAGTTTTATATTCTATGCGTGATGAACATTCATACACACTATAATCCCAAGCCTCTCTACCATTTCTACTGTTTATTTTCATATATTTTCCGATGCTTCACTTAATTCAAAGAAAATTGTTTTTTAAGTTTTATTTAATACGGTTTATTGAATATTCGTCTTGATAATTGGATTATATTAAGCTTTTTAAGTAAATTCTATGGAGTTCTGTTACTATACCATATCATAAAGTATGATCTTAATTTTAATTTTATAAAGTGATCTTAGATTATAATTTAAAAGGTTATATTTTTTCCGTTTCAACTGAATATCAATGGTCTTAGCTTTTTATACTAATTTCAACTAAAACTATTTTATTAAATTTATATTTATTTATCATATCTTGGCAAATATCACCGCTTATTCAATATATGACAATTGAATCACACAGAGTGCATACAGCTTGATAGTTCAAAGTGAAAAGCTGGGTAATTAAAAAAAAAGTAACTGAAAACATAAATCATATTTGATGTATTTTCTTCAAAATAACATTAGCCACGTTTTATGGCTAGTAATAAATTATATTTAGTGCTATTTTATATAGAAGACGCTGTACTTTTTTTAATAAAATATTGCTATGTTGTCAGATACGGTTAGCATTTATTAATAGCTTTTAATTACCTTTAATATCTAAAAAGATAAAATATCAGTAATAATAAGTATATTGTGCATGCTTTAAGTATCCTTAACATATTTTTAATTATCTATTAATAGATATGTTGACTGTATTTTGTGAATACTCTTTAATTGATATTAAATAATTTTTAAAAAGTATTGTTTTGATTTACAACTTTAAAATTAACAACTATTATATTATATTTACAAATGTTAATAACATATTTGAATTTTTAATTAAAAACGAAAAATTATATGAATAACTCCTGTGAATATACCTTTCTGACTCATTACTAAATATATATCAAAAGCAAGTAAATATTATATTATTATAAGAGTAAAAATATAAATAGCCTAAAGATGGCATATAGCTATGATAAGACTCATAATATACATCTATTCAAATTATTTATTTGTTGTATAACAGCGATGATATTCATTCATGTATCACCATCTTTGAATTTTACTGTTATAAAAAATAGTACATAAATGCTTTAGAATTTTTAATCATGATGGTTTATTCTTCGCATTAACTAATTGATAATATCTGAGGATATAAGAATAAAGTAAAAAAACTTCACGAATATTACTGATATATTTATTTGATAATAAAGCAATATATTCTGTACTAAAGTACCTCAATATTCTTCTTTTATGAATTTAAGCAAATACATTTAAAATATAAAAGTTATGTATAGAATGCTATGAAACTGAATGCGAAGCTAAAAAGTATAAATTCGTGCAAATAGAAATTTGCCAGAATATTTTTATTATAACATAAAAACATTTTATAAAGAATTAAGACAACTGCATGATAACATTAACATAGCTTGAAAAATCAAACTTTATATCATTAACAATGTTTTATAATGTTTAGAAATTTATTATCAATTATTTATTTCAGTTAGTTTAAAGTATGCATTTTAAAAAAAGTTATAAAAATCAATAAAACCATTATTTACCATAAAATCATTGTATTTTACATTTAATTCTACTTAGTCTCTTTGTATATCAGAAATTAAATCTAATATTGAACACGTTTTTGCTTGTGTGATTGCTTGCAAAAAAATATCAACTATAGGTTCGATAGCATGCAATAATGACATCAAATTTTTATAGATAAACATATGCATACACATATATTAATATATTTAATATAGTTATAGATTTGTGTGCTATAACTATAATTTTGATAATTCGTTAATTGGTATCAGCACTCAAAATTTTAAAATTTTTTATACAAGAAAAAGGAAATTAAAAATATAAATGTGATAAAATGTGTAATGTTTTAATATTTGTAAACAAAATATTTTATAAGTGGAATAATAAAAAGAACTGTTATTATATACTTTTCAATTAAATTATCATAAAAATTTATTGAAGAAATTGAATCAAAAGCAAAATATATAAAGCCGTTGTCATTAATCATTTAATCTCTTTGACTAATTACCAACGAATAAACATAAGGTTTTAAGGGTATGAAATCAGCATATAAAATAATTATGATTTAATGAATAAAAGCTTTACAATCTAATCAAACCAATATTTAGAAATGTGTGTAGTATACTGCACTTTAATTTGCTGCCATCATATTTTTTTAAAAATCCTAGTTTATAGTATTTTAATTCTAAAGAAGTATATTAATAAAATAATATTAAAGGTTTAAAGGACATTTAAAAGTATTTATTAAAAGATGTAATATAAAGACATATGATGATAATTTATATTATTAGGTAAATATATATTATGATTATTCCTACGAAGAAGTTTAAGAATTCATATTAAATTTTCTAATATTATTTAGGTTCGAATCGTTTCTGAATATAAATGCTTCTTTATCTTAGACTATTTTTAAAAAACTTCCCAGTTTTTCTAATATGATCTGAACCAAGGATCAGAAATAATCTATCATTTACAATAAAATAGTTCTAAACCAGATATATGAATGTTTCCTATTTTTTGAAAAATACAAACGTCTTTTTTCTGGCTATGTATTAAGCATATAAATGAATATCTCAGCAAAATATAAACTTATTGAATATGGCTAATATAATAATTACTTATCTTCATTTATTTCTTCGAAATAACACATAATGTTTTATTTGATCTTATTTTTATTTTTTATTTTTTCAAATGTATATAAATCTCGCTTTATTTAAATAAGATCTTTCACGATATAAGAAATCTTGGCTATACTCTAGAGTTATATATGGAATCATTTGTGATGTTCTTGACCCAATGCATCTACTGTTCAGCTGAGACAATCCTTTCCCCTTATATACTCATACCGCTGTTAATCGAAACGCATGTCGCCTATCTGTTCCGTATCACTTTGTAAGCAAGGCGAGATACCTGTAACCCGGTACTTTTGGAGAGACTTTTATCATCATAGTGTCACTTGTAAGCGTCCATATGGTGTCGTGCAGCTAACTTACCTGTAGTCTCCCTACTGCAGTCATACTAATATGAGCGAAAGTTTTTACGTGTTATCTTAGTTTAATCTGGTAAAGATGCCTGCTTTTATGTTTTCATATTCTTTTGTTCCTTCAGATGCACCTCCTTTGCTTTAGATAGATCTCGGTATATTTGCGTGAGTTTTCAACTTGGCAATATATACATTAACCAAATGCCATATATGTGTGAGCCTTAATGGTTTTATAACTAACCATTAAAACTTCCATCTTTGTAGAGGAATAAAGAAAATTGGTAAGTTAAACATATGCAAAACACACACATGATTCTGGACTCGAATTCCAGGATTGCACTTGTCCAATAGCTTATGATACATAAAACTACCAGTAAGTTTTCGTCCTAGTTTAACGTCGTTTCAAACGACAAATGTATATAAAAAGTTGAATTCAGCATATTTATAAAACTATATATATGTACTGATTTATTCTATTTATAAATCTAACATGACATTAATTTAGCATGTATACTAATTACTATTGATTTAGAAAATGAATATTATACCACATATTTTTTATATCGATAAAATTTATTAAATAATTAATTAGTCGTTTTTTTAATATTAATTTTATCGATTTTTAAATAACCATAAATTTTACATGAGAATATTATTAATCTCTTTTAAAACAATTATATTACTTATGAAATACATAATGAGGATATTATTAAGCAATCTTTTTATATAAATTATAAAACTTTTTATTTTAATATATCATGATAAAATAGTATGTTTAGAGATCGGTACAATTATTGTTAATAAAAGCATTTCTATGATCAGCTTATATATTTATTCCTTATACATATAATCATTCTAATTATGAATGATTATATAACATCAATATAAATATCAAAAAAGAAAATGAAACCAGCAACTTTATATATCAGACCATAAACCTTCATATAAGAAATTATGTAAAATATTAAATAAATACTAAAAAAGCAGATTTAATAAAATATGGATTAAGATATATATCAAACAATAACAAACTGATAACGATTATTTAGATGATTGAGGATATCACATCCTGCCGGAATTAAACTAAGACGAGGATATAGCAACATGAGTCGTGATAAGAAGTCATATATACAATTGAAATTTAAGATGTTTCTAATTATATCCAAATAATTGACTTAAAAAATATTAAGGTTTACATATTTATAATTATTTTTTCGCAAATCACAAAAACATTTTTAGTTCTAATATAAAGGTAAAAATAAAACATTTGGACAAAAAAGAACATGCTATATAAAAATAGATATACATTTAGACACACTTAGATAATACATAAACATTTTTTAAAATTGAAATATAATTCAATAATGGTACTAGTTCTCCGGCTTGTAAGGTTGGTAAATCGGGTTCAATAGAAAGAACTTGCCATATTCATTATAATTATATGAATATTTCTGAATAGATGATCTTTCAAATAATTATTAAACTTAAAATTAAACAATTACAAAGGATGTTATTTTAACAAAGTATAATACTAAAAATCAAGTTTTATTGAAATTGAACTATTATATATACTCTTAAATCTCACTTCTTTCATGTATTTATATTATACACAATTTCACATGTCCTCTTTTAAAACCGTATTAAATTTATAGTTGTTGCTTAGTGTATATTATCTTTTCTAATCTCAAAGTTCTTTTTAAAATATAAATTGGATATACACTTTAATATATTTGTCTAATAGATACGATAACTTTTATATAAGTTTGCTATATATTTTCATGTAACAATAAATTGTATTACATATGTTTTACATTTATATATTCGACTTAACTCGTTAAGTGATAAAAATAAAATCTTTTCACTAACCCATATTGTAACTTATATATCCGTCTTACCAAATTCATAATTATATTTAATAACCCCAATGGAAGCTTTTGATAATGTCAAACTCATTGGAGAAGGAACATACGGAAAAGTATACCGCGGTGTAGATAAGAAATTAGGAAAAACAGTTGCTATAAAAAGAGTGGGAATAGATAAAGAAAGTGGGTTTCCATTTACTACAATTCGCGAAATAAAAATGCTCAAGAAATTGAACAGTCCTAATATTGTAGGTCTTAATGATATTTATGTAGATAATGATGAGCTTTATATTGTGATGGAATTTCTTCCTTTTGATTTGACTGGATTGATTTATCGGGGATATAAATTTACAGAGCCACAAATAAAAAGTCTTACTTGCCAATTAATTAAGGCAACAAAATATATTCATAGTTTTGGGATGATCCACAGAGATATTAAAGCCAGTAATATTCTTATAAACCAGGAAGGGCTGTTGAAACTGGCTGATTTTGGGCTGACAAGGGAAATGTCAAATAATATGACTAATCGGGTATGTACCTTATGGTATCGTGCACCAGAACTACTTTTAGGATCCACATCCTATGACACAAAGGTGGATTCCTGGTCCATTGGATGCGTAATTGTTGAAATGAGAACAGGAAAAGCCCCGTTTAGAGCCAATGATGAAATAAACCAAATAAAAGTAATTTTCGAAAAACTGGGTGCTCCGCAAGAAGAGTACAAATGGAGCAGATTATTAAATGCAAACAAGTATATTAAAAGAGAAGAATGGGATAAAATCATATATGACAATTTTGGTAAATATTTCGATGATGAGATGTTATTAATGGTAGGTGAATTTTTGAGATTGTCACCAAGAGAGCGTATATCAGCTGCTAACTCCTTAAAATTGGGAATTCTTACTGAATATAAGGATGCATTGATACCAATAAATATGCCACACTCTCATGAATATTATACAAAGCATATGCGGAATAAAGCAGACAATTAAAATAAAGAGTTATAATATTAAATATCTTTTATTTAAAGCTATAGTAGTAAATAATTGCTATCCTTTGTCTTTATTTTCTATAAGCTGCAGTTGGCATATAATGGCACTTGCTTCCCTAAATCTTTTCACTGCCTCTTCTGTTCGATCTTTTATGCTACAACATGCTCGATGCTTCTTCTGTACTCAATTGATATGGTTTCCGTGTATTCTTCAGCACGTCGATTGTATGCACGTCTCTATCGTAAGTGTTATATTTCGCGATATTTTCTGTGGTACTTGGTTATCACACCGTCCCATATCATGACATAAAATTTTATTGTAATCTTTGCTTTGTATAGCAAGCCTAATGTATTCGCAAAAAGGTCGTATTATCTCTTCTTTTCTAGTTCAACATCAATGAATTTATTTAAGGGTTAATGCTATATATTATTCTTTATCTTTCTTTTCGATGGCGTCCAGTGGCACTTGCTTCTCCGAATCTTTTCACAGCATTTTCTACTCGATCTCTTTCTATTTCAGCAATTGATATTTATAATTAAAATCAATATTTGTTCTATTTTTGAAAAATACTCAGCATTCACTCAGTCCAGGAGCTAGAAAGAAATGTAATAGCAATGATTCTGGTTTATACTGGAATAATACTAATTATCTGAAAAAGTATGATAGATCAGTGCATTTTTTCGATCAAAAGGAGAATGCAATTGTGAGAAAAAAAATTCGCAAAAACTATTTAGACAATCTCCAAGTTATTGAAATGGGAAAAGACAAAATATATCGTTTTATTATAAGCTCGTTTTATTTGCAAAGACAAGATCAAAACAATACTTTATCTTATAATATGAAATAGAATAATAATTAAATATCAAAAAAAGCTTAATAACAATCATTTAAAAGCATTTGACCAATCAAACGTATTAAAGTAACGGTATTTCGAGAATAGCAACGAAATATCAGAAATATGATAAATGTTAAAGTTGAAATTTATTAAATGATAAAATATTAAGCAAATGAAACTGAATTCCCAGCATTACATGTTAAACAAACCTCAAACAATATAGGAATTATCACCTTCATTAAATAAAATAAAATTTTATTTTGTAAATATATTATATTTATACTTTCATTCATATTATGAATTTTATTTATATAACAAGTTTTTGAAGTAAATATTAATAAAATTCAACTATGACTTATCGACATGCCATTTCAATATGTTTTATTTTGTAAATATAATTTTTTTTATTCTCCGCTTATTGCACATAAATTTGATATTTCTATAGATTATCAAATTTTTAGAGTGCTGATCTAATTTTATTTTTTCATAAATACAATTATTCATTATTTATACATTTGATTTGATGCTTTCAAGTTAATATAGATAATACTCTCTTATAATACATCATGTCTATTCTCAAACATGAGAGGATTAAATAAAATAAAAATTTTGTTGTTTTATGAAAATGTATAGTTTTTAAAAGGTGAATGTATACACACTTAATTATTTATTTTTAAAGCATTATATGGAGTAAGTTATAATTTGCCGTATTCAATGGCTCTTATGTGCGTAATTGCCAAGTGAATACTTATTATAAATCATATAAGATATGAAGTTACTATTTAAAAACATTGAGTCTTTTTATATTATTGAAAATATAATCTGTAAGAAATCATATTTAATAGCGAAATTTATCTTCTTCTATTACAAACAACCCAATTTATTTTAAAAAAATATCAATGATTATAATCAAATTTTGTAGACAAATGTATATTAATAAAAAGGAAGGGATTACACCCCAAATAGAAGCATAAATCCAATCAACGTGCTTAAAAAGACGCTCGAAACCATCTCCCTTAAGCATCGAAGAAGTATTGAGGATGGATTGGAAGCGATGGATGTTGTTGAGAAAGCAGTCGACGCTCTAATGAAAGCTAGCGGAACTGGATGTCTACCGCAGGTCAAAGGAAAATAATATCAAAAGTAATACTATTAAATATAACCCCATTTAAATAAAACACATTTTAATAAAGAGGTAATTCATATTTATTAAATATAAAGCGTTTATATACTATTAATAAATTATTGTAAAGTATCAATAATAAAATTACCGGTGATTATTTTTTTTATAAAATCATTATTGAATGCCCTTAGCTTTGAGAGAGCAAATGCCATATAAAAAGATACTTTTATGCGATCTTTTATATCGCATTTGACTCTTTTTAATGTATTTATATCGTTTTTTATAAGCATATATTTTTTATAATATTTATTTAGATCAACAAGTAAAATAGATCCAAATTTGACAAAAAAATTACAAATTTCAATTATTATAAAAAATAAAAAGCAAGCAAAATAATACTCAATAATATTAAATAATATTAATATACCGATTGATAACATTATAGTGGAGATGATAATTTTATCAGTGCTATATTTTATATTATCATATCTCATTTTTAATACATTATAATTCTTTCCTCTCAAAATATCAATAACATTTCCAAGAATCTGAACGAGGTTGAAATAAGCCAAAAATACGAATTGATATAAAATCTTTATATTTAAGAAAAATATAAGATATCTGAGGTTTATATATTTAATATTACATATATATTTTAAATATATGTATATAAATAAATACAAAAATAAAATATTTTTTTCTATCAAAAATTTTTGCATTTTAAAAAGAATGATAACCAAAAGGGATGTATAAGTTTTTATAATATGATTCTGTTTATTTGTTATTCCAATACCCATTATATTTATAATGAATTTTAAAGGAAGATTTATTGTCAATGAATTTAATATAATATTAAATCTATCCTTTAAAAGTATTAATAAAAGATAAAAGCTATTCGTAAAGCATATTGGAGTATATATGATATCCTTAATATAATATTCTCTGATTCGTCTTATTTGATTTTCTATTTTAGATTTATTTTTATTGATAATTCTTTTCCTAAATTCAACTGTTATTTTGCTATCTTTGGCGATATTGTTTTCTTTAATATTAATTATCGAATCATTAAAATATATATCATTTAAAGGTGGGCTTTTTACGACAGTAAGTGTGGTATTATGATGGAAATATAAAATATTACTTTTTATATTTTTTATCTTATTTGATTCAATTTCTAATTGAAAAATTGGATTAGTGGCTGTAAATGTTGGCAAGCTAGCAGAATGAATTAATAAAATTAATATATTATTAGAAATTTGAAAATTGTTTCCAGTAACATGATGATTAGAAGTAAATAAAAATATTCTGTTTATAATCATTAGGGGCATGTACTTATTATTTCTTATGGTAAAAAAAATGAACTTGAAAAATATGTATCCCTAATGGATTTTATTTCATCTATTAAGAAAAAAGAATTAAGGGTTGCTTTGGGTCGTCGGAAAGAAGGGCCTATTTTGGTGACTGGTCCGACAGGATGTGGTAAAAGCTATGTTATCCACAAAACAACCATGGAACTTGGCCTATCAGTGCAATATATCGAAAATCTCGAAACATTCAATGGAATATTCGTTACACGAAATACTATTGGTTTGGTTGATTTAGATGATTACGACAAAATAAAACCACTAAAAAAGATGCCCAATCTAATTATAGAAAGCAGAAATATAAACCCCAAAAATTTTTCGATCTCTGTTAGTTTAAATAAAATAACTGACACTAAAATTAAAAAGATATGTAAAGACGTAAGACTTATAGATGGTAATTTACACAGATTAAATAATTATAAATGGCTTCAGAGAATAGAACCAAGAATTAATTTTTTTCATACTTTAGGAAAGATATTTTATTACAATAATGAGAAAGAAGAATCAGTACAGGATATAATGATGTATGTAAGAAAACATGATATTCATAAAATTATGAATTACGTTTTTGAGAATTATTTTGTTTTTCTATCGTTAAGCGATCAGATGAAGATTATTGATAATATGTCAATGCTAGATCATAGAAGTATAAATGAGGAGTATTTAGAATATATTATTATTTCAATTATGAAAGCAAATAAGAAAAAACCAAATTCATTTTTTGGATTCAAACCAATAAATTGTGACAATAAAATATTTTACTGAATAAAATGTTATTTATAACTAATTTTGATGTTTTTGTTTATAATTTTCCTTTATTTAGTAGTATCACTCACAAAAACCTCCTGACAGTTAAATCACATATTTAAATTTTAAGATTATAACTTTACCGGTAAACAAGATAACAGTTTTCCCATAGTTCTGGACGTAAAAAAAACTAACGTTGAATAAAGTAAACGCTTCATAGTAACTAATTCAAAATGAAACACGTAAAAACTTAAAGTAATAAATAGTGTAACAATCACAAAGCTTGTATTATTTTTTATAAAATTTATTTTATAAATGTGTTTACTAGTACAGAAATTATTTTGATTTAAGTAATTAAGTCTTTTTTAATTTAATAATTCGTTATTCAAAGCTAAACATTATTTCATCTAACATAACGCTTTATTATGACCATATTTTTTCTTCCTATGGTAGATTATCTACGCATTTAACTATATAATTTGAGTCTTGCTTGGCTGTTAATATATAGCCAATGAATAAGGATATTTATTATTTATATCTATTGTTCAACTATACTTAGATTGTTGCTTCCATATTATATACACTTTACGATCATTTATGTAAAATAATATTTTATATGGTTTTTCATAAATTAATCTGATATATACCCTTTCCCACTGAATATGATGTGCTATTGCATAATTGACTGCTTATTTTAATTTATCTATCGACTCCGTGAAAAAAATTTTTTGACTAATACTCAAACTTAAGCTTATCATATACAAATATTTAAATAACGTGACAAATTAACTCATTTAATTAGCTTCTATAACATTTACCTTATAGAAGAAACGAGAAAAAGGTTCAACTGATGTTTTACAAAATACACACGAATTAATGGATAGAATTATGCTTAAATCACATGTGTATACTCGTTTGTCTGTATACATTCCATTTAATCCAACTATTATACTTTTTTATTTCGAAATTATTTATTTAAAAATATTATCTTCGATATTCAGATATCGTACGAATCAATTTCTTGCTATATAATACTCTCACAACTTATCAAACCTTATGTTTTATCACTACCATATCTGCACAAGCTTTATTTCAAGAATGTTAACACTGCGAAGCAATATTGTTTTATAAAAATTTTTCGTCTAGGATATAGCAAAAATTGCTTCCATAAAAATTTTTTATATTTTATCCAAACGCTGTTTTTTTGAGTGTATACCTCATTTGAGCAGGCCATATATGACTTTTCAATGTGATTCTATACTTATCTTATTACATGATCTCTCATAAATAACTTTAGCAGGCTCTCACGAAAATATTTCGAAGAAAATATTTGACATTAAGATGCTGATGTGTAGGCGAAAGACAAGCTATGATTTGCTTTTGACTTTTTATTTAGCTGCTCTTCAATAAAGTAACTTTTATATTTATTGACGTTTTCCTTATAAAAAAGCATATACTCTTTGTTCATATCTATAAAACAATACCTGTTTGCATTATTACATATAAACATATCATCTCTCTTTAAACCTATCCTTTTAGTTTGCCTTGCATTGAAAAAAGTTTGGCAGATGCCATGATTAAGAATTAAAAGGCTGGGCAAATATTATAATAAAAAATAAATATCTAGGGTAATAATTATTAGTTCTGTTTTTTACTATTCTATAAGACATTGACTTATATATGTTGAATTTCGTTATAAATATTTTGCAATTATTTATGATCAACGTATTGGAGTATGCTGCATGCAACATGTAAAAATGTAAAAATGTAAAAATTTAATATATTAAAATATATCTTAATATCATAATAGAAAATTTTTTACATGAGAAAGTATGGACTCATATAAAACAGAATAAATTAGATGTGTATTACAGAATAAAGTTTTTGCTTTTATATGAGTTCATACGTTAATACAACCCTGAATTGTAAAAAAATTCGAACGATAATTTATATATTCTTTTAAAATCTTCCACATGACGCATTACCCTTATGACTGTAACCCGTTCTAAATCTCATCATAAAAATTTTATTTTATGTGATAATTGTTATTCTGATATTACGGAATTAGCTTGGATTCAATGTGTAGAATGCGAAAATGATTGTTGTACAGAGTGTTTTTATAATATACATAAGGATTTATCTCACACTTCAAGATATATTGAGCCGTTGGTGTTTCCTGTTTTCGAAGGTAATTGGACAGCTCTTGATGAATTATTTTTTATTGAAGCACTTTTTAGACATGGAATAGGAAATTGGGCTGATATAGCTGAATATATTAATAAATCCGAAGAAGATGTAGAAGAACATTATTATAATATATTAAAAAAGAAAAATGCATATATTGATGAAGTGGTAGCTGACAAGCCAATAACAGAATATAGTAACCCAACATTCCATAGTGTATCAACATATATGCCTTTAAGAAAAGATTTTGAGGTGGAATACGAAGATGAATATGAAAAAAGAATCAGTAATATTATGATAAATGAGAATGATAGCACATTCAAAAAAATAATTCACGATGGATACAAAAATATCATGCAATTAAGAAATTTTTATAAATATGTAATTTTTGATCGACAACTTATAGAAGCAAAAGATTTAATAAAAAATGAAAAAGAACTTGATAAAGAAGAATTACATATATTGAATGAAATCAAATGTTTAATGCCATATATTAGCAAAAAAGATTTCAATCTTTTTTTCCAAGGGTTATGCATTGAGAATAAATTGATAGACCATATAAATGTATTTGAATACAAAAAAACTAGCACGAGTAAAAATTATGTAAGTATTAGTGAATTTGAAAAAAAAATATGTGAGAGAATGAAAATGACAGAAGATCTTTATTTTAGAATAAAAAAGAAGTGCATTAAGGAGTTTGTTAAAAAAGGAAAAATGAGTTTAAAGCGTATGATGGCGTTGCTCGAATGCGAAGATGAAAGAATAGAAATATTATATAAATATTTTGTAGAAATGGGGTGGATTGTTAATAAAAATACAAATCTTTACAATTAAATTTTTATCTTTTTAGATTTACTTTTTAATTAATTGCTTTTTATTATAACATCTGAATTTTAGTTTGATTTATTCATTTTGGCTGTGAAATGATTTAGAGAAGCGAGTGCCACTATATGCCAGCCGAAGGCCATAGAAAAGAAATACAAAGAATTATACAGCACTAGCTCTTTTAATGAATCAATATTTTATTCATTTTTACTATTTCAATCTTTTTAATTTATTTATACCGTTGTTAAATGATAAGCTCAATACAATTCTTGGAAAAAGGAATTGAGTGCTCAAAGCTAGATCCATATAAATTTGATGGTCAGATCCCAAATAAATTTGCTGGTATGGAACTTCCTTCACTAGATTTCGAAGAGGAAACTAGTGATAACTCAGATGATTATTCTATTAAAAACTCAGATATCATGCTTTTTTGCACACCAAACGATGAAGAAATGAGTTATTTGCAGTTTTATATTTATGGTGACAATCAGTTTTATGTTCATCATGATATATATGTCTACGATACTATAGTAGATTCGGCATACGTCCAGCTGGAAAGGCCGTGGGCTGCATTAGCTACTTTTGATAATGATGTATGGATGTATGATGCTCTAACCTTTAATCCATTATTTCCACAATTACTTCTTAAAGGACATGAAGATTCTATAAATTGTATTTCTTGGAATAAAAAGTGTTTGGTTACAACTAGCAATGATAATACTCTTATTCGCTGGGATGTGGGTGTAAATAAAATTATTGAACGAACTAAGATAGGTAAAGCTAGTAAATTGATTAATGATGAATCAGGAAAAATCATATTTTCGAATGAAAATGAACTTAATATCTTATGTGGTACGGATAAAATATCTTTGGATAATAAAGGAATTGTTGAATCAATGAGACTTGATGGGTATCTTTTATACACTGGAGATGATTTAGGAATATTTAGAAGCTATGATATTCGAAATTTCAAGAAACGTATAAACAAGTTTAAATTTCATGACGAAGGAATTACAACTATTGATTTAGATAACGAAAGAATTATCACAGGATCTTTGGATCAAAAGATTAAAATTTGGGATAAAACGGATTTAAATGAAATAAGAAATATTGATACGAGTGATAGTATTTTCTCCGTTCGAATTTGTGAATATAATCCCGATTTTTGTGTTTACGGCGGGCTAAAGGATGAATTAAAAAAATTATAATAAAATAATATTTTTTCACTTTTACTGCGTCAGCAAATTAAAATGATGATCTCTTATTGGCTTTAAGATGCCGTCAAACAAGCACAGATATAAAATTAAATATTAAAACCATCTATTTTTTTTGTATTTGTCATATGTTCATCAAATTAATTATAGTTCTCATCTTGAAAATAATTGTATCAAGTTTATAATTTTATATTTGGTTAATAAACTTATTTATTGATAACTTACAAACATATTTTAAATACTATAAGAGTAAATGAGTAATATTTTGAGACAATAAAAAAATAGGTAGGCAAAGACAGATTTTTTGCATCAATAAATTAAGAATCAGTACAGCTTTTTTATAAGTGCATGCCTGTAGTTAGCAATAACAGGTTAGTAACTTGCACAAATAGCTTTTAATGAACTGATAAAATATTCTGGCTTAATGCACAAAGTATTAGGATACAGAATTTCCATTGTCTGCAAAAGCTTTTGGCTCAAATATTCGAGGGATGAGTTATTATAGATATCAAAGAAAATGATTATTTCGATGTGAATGGTTGCTTTATCGAAAATATAAGTTTATTTAGCATATTCTGAATTTTCAAAAAGCCAAGAGATTATTAAAATTATGTAATAGAATTATATGTAACTGAATTTACCCTAATTATATATATTATACTCGTGAAAGATTAATTTTTTTTCAAAATACTATATCGGTAGTCAAAAGTATATATAAGCTCTGTCTTTTAATATCTTGAATTTATTTTTTTGTCTCAATGATTGATTTTAAAATAATTAAGCAATTAAATATTAAAAATATAAAAAATTTAATTTAATACACACCTATATCTTTTCATACGATTTGCATCTATTACAATTTATAAAAATAAATGCTTCTATTTACAATTGATCTTTATTATATCAATCGTTCAAAAATATTTTCGACCAATTTTTTAAAAAATAAATCGTCTGTTTATTATTTATTATATTCATTGATATCTAATCTATAATGGTGTATTAGATAAGTTTTTTATTATTAAATATGATATCACGTAGAAAATAATATATTCGAAAAGGTATGCATATTGTCACATACCAATTCTCTATCTTTATAAATATTAATATACTAAAAAATAAATCTATACTAAATTAACTAATATAGCCATCTAACCTACAATAATGTCTACATTCAATCGACGGTACTGAAAAAGATAATTGTACCATATCACTTGGGTACCGAAAAGCATCGAGGATGAAGATATAAGAGATCGAATAGAAGAGTCTGTAGAATGAATTAAAGAAGCAAATTTCACAGAATGCCAGCCGCAGGCCATAGAAAAAGTCAAAAGATAACACACTATTTACCACCTAATTTAAATAAAAAAGTCAATTATTTAATATTCAGATATGGTATTATTACATAGTTTCGTGCATTCCATTGTATTACTACTTTAACTAATTAATTTTTAAAAGTAATATTTTCTTATTCAATTAAAATAAAATCTTTGATTAGAAATAATTTCAAACTTAAAAAAAATTTAAGAGTGCTATGTTATCACTTAAAAATTTTAACTAAATTTGTTTAAAAATGCCAAAACATTTTGACTCATTTAGAATCAATATTTTGGCTTTAAGACTTAAAGTTACGTTCTTTCTCAGTCATGTTTTTTTAAAAAAAATATAGAATAAAACCATAACTCAATATTATTAAAAAATTTATTCATTGAAAAATATTAAAAGTTATGACTTGTGAGGATTAAAATTGGTAAATCATAAATAATACTTAAATGATAAATAAATTATAAATATAGTAAAACATTAAATAAGTAATGTATGCATACAATATGCATATTAATGTGTTATGTATTAAAGAATTTCTTTTCTAACATGTTTCTACGCAGTAACCAGATCACTGACGATGGATAATTAATCAAAATAGATATAAATGAATAAGAACCATATAGATTTAACTATTTATATATTAAGTGATATCCGAAATGATGTCAAACTAGAACGAGAATTTACTAGTAGTTTCAGGTGTCAGAGCTGCTGGACAAATTCAAACTTGGAATTTGTATCCAAAACTGTCCATCCATGTGTGTGTTTTAAAGATATCCAACTTACCAGTTTTATTCAATCCTCCTCGGAGGTGAAAGTTTTAGAGGTTAGTTTAAAAGCCATCAAGTTTCACACATTTATTGCACCATTACCAAATTGACAACTCACGAAAATATACTGAGTTCTATCTAGAACAAAAAGGACGCATCTGGAGAAACAGTGATTACGTAAATATAAAAACAGACCCGATCCTAGATTAAGGCAACACCCAGGCGTTCCGCTTATATTGGAATGTCTGCATTAGGGGATTCCGGGTAAGTTAGCTGCACAGTTCCATATGGAATTAACACTAAGATGATAAAATTGCTTTGGTTTGACGTCAAAAGTACCGGTTACAAGTACCCTGCCTTGAATGTAAAGTCGATCCAGCTCCGATAGACGATATGGGCTAAAGCTAACAGCGATATAAGTACTTAAGGGGAATAAATTTTTCAATTGAAACAGTCGTTGCACTGAGTCAAGAACCTCATTTCATATATAAAAAGAGCTTCTAGAGTATAGTCAAGGAATCATAAATCGTGAAAGATTTCGTTAAAATAAAGCGAATTATATATTAAGTGATATATCCAATCGTAAGACATACAGTAATAAAATGAGATTTAGATATAGCATTATTAATATAAATGGCAAACGATATTATAAGACATGATAAGATTAAGAATAAAACAAAATTAAATAAAACTTTTTAAATATCTAGTATAGCATATAAACAATTTCTTTATATCAAACGCATCTAAACTATATTAAAATAAAAATCATACACGCTATATCATTTAATGATTAATATAATCGTTTTAAAATTTTTGGATACTAATCAGGTTATAAATTATTCTGGTATAATATAAAATTTTTTTGACTTATCAAAATAGAAACAATATTTGTATAATTATCCAATAACAAGGATTTTTATATTTTGTAGAATAAAATTTATTTAAAATGGAACAATAACTTAGTATAATCTTCAGGCTATTGATGCAATCAAAAGAATGATATTCATTTTAATCAAAATTATTATAAAACAATTTCATATATTTTAATATACATATGATTGAAATAAATTTTTATAAAAGCAATTTAAAGAAAAGAATAATTATGGTAATCAAAGCACATATATAATTAATATCTATTGGTTTTTAGAAAGAATGATTGCTTCAATTTTAAGTAAAGTATTATAATTAAACGTGAAAATATAAGAGGAAATTGAAATAAAATTAAGTATATTATATTAGTCAACATAAATATAGGAAAAATAATATAAGAAAATGATATATAATATCTATATCGAACGGAAACTAGGTTTCGCATATAAGAATTTTTACAATTTCTTCGATAAAAACCAAAATGACTTATTTATATATAATATTCGACTTCTTAAATCCTGCTATTTTTTGTATTTTTTTTATAAATACCATGTTATATTAATGACTTCTGATGATAGAAATCAAGCTCCCATAGCTCAGTTGGTTAGAGCGCAGTGCTTATAAGCTGAGATCCAGCTAAGATATTATGCTTCAACGCTAAGAAACGCCGAGGTCGTGGGTTCGACTCCCACTGGGAGCAATTTTTAAAATTTGATCACAATTTAATTTATATTATATAATCTGAATTTCCATTATAATATTAAAAAACAACTTTAATAATAGAAAAACTTATTTATGGTTTTTAAAATAATATATTTACAATTTACCACCACAAATCCTATTGATTTGGAATGATGATTTGTCTTTAAGACTCTCATATTTTAAAATACAGTTAAAATCAATCATATTATAGAGAGTTTTAAAAACAATAAAAAGTTGGAATAGTTTGAATGAATAAAATAAAATTTACTAATTATTATAACGTTTTATTTTTTTAATAAGCTTTATAAAACCATGTAACTTAATCGTTAATAAATATTTTCTTCATAAACAAACTCAAATATGAGATTTAATGAAAGCAGTATGCATAAAAATTGGTAAATTAAAATAAGTAGTTGATCGTTATGATAACCCATGTGTGTGGCAACATCTCTACTCAATGAGGGTAGGCACAAATTAGTTATATCAATAAAACTAAAACAATTACATCTAATAGTTGATAATAAAAAGTCTATATTAATTAAGCAAGGGTAATTCAAACTCAACTGAATAAGATATATAATTACGGAATATAATTATTCAAGGTAAATATTATCAGTCATAACAACATACAATACGGCTATAAGATATAAGCATAGTTAATTATAATAAGAGAAGTGTATGATTCTGCTAAAATGCAAAGCTGGCAATATAATAATAATAGTTGTTACGGATCAAGAAAATTATGATATATTAAATAAAGGAAAGACACTTTTTATCATAAATATTAAAATAATACTACGAAATTAATACTTTGGTTTCACAATCACAAAATCTTTAATTAAATTAAAACGAATATAGTTCAATAAATAATCTTGAAGAAGATATATGAGAAATTATTATTGCAATATATTACAAAAGCATTAAAGTATAACAATTATGATCAAAAATATAAATGATAAGCAATATTGCTGAATTGCTAAAGGAAGCGAGATTATTATTAATATAAAAAAATATGTTACATGAATTATTTTGCAATTTGTTTATTTAAAGATATAAAACATAAATAGCGTTAATATATTTTCTTATGAATTTACCTCACTAAATATACTATTATACGTTTTAGAACGTTCATTATTTAAATAGATCTTAATTTAATAAATTATAACTAAATTGTTTTAAATAATCTAATTGACTTATTTATTAAAAAATTTATTTAATTATTTTTATTAGTAAAACTTTTTAGTATATTCCGATCATTTCTTTTTTAAATATTTGGTAAAATCATTTTAAAAATATATTGAATCTTTTTATTTAAGAAGTTAGTGTTTTGTTATTTTTTATCTTTCTTTTGTATGGCCTGCGGTTGGCATCCAGTGGCACTTGCTTCTCCGAATCTTTTCACAGCACCTTCTACTCGGTCTCTTGCGTCTATGTCATCCTCAATGCTTCTTCTGTACTCAAGTGATATGGTTCCAAGCGTTTTCTTTAGTAATGTCGATTGGATGTATGATTCTATCGTGGTGATTATATTTAATTCCTTAGATAATTTCTATGGTACTTGACTACCGCACCGTCCCATGTCACGATTTAAAGTATTATTTTAGTTTTTGCTTTGCATAACATGCCTAATTCATTCTTCAAGTAATCATATTTCCTCTTTTTCTCTGTTTCAAAAATTTGGAGATTATCTTGGCTCGTTATACCAACTTCAATTAATATAATTTCATTCTCTTTCTTATTGTAAATGAATATATCTGGTCTATTACTTTTTATTAGGATATCAGTCCTTATCCTTGTATCGACCCGAATTTCGGCTCTTTCATTTTCCATGACTTCCTGGACTGAATAAGAGAGTATTTTTTTTTGATTTTTTAAAGCCGTACTTATTCGCGAGTAAAAGGTTAATACACCTAAATACCTCATTATGCCTTCGTGTATAGTCATGTCCCAGCATTTGATCACAACTTGTTACCAAATATTCGATCGAATTTTTGGCTTTACCACAATGCTGCCATTGTAAAGCATCTTCTCTCCAAAAAACGTTTCTATTTTGGATATAGCAATAAATTTCTTCAGCATGAAAATCAATATTTCCGTAATTCATCCAAGTAGAAGAGTCTTTTAAACTAACTAGCTCATTTGAGCGGGCCCTATATAACTTTTCATAAATTTTTTTTATTAATTTTGTCATAAAGGAGCTTACGCTAAGCATTAAAAAGACTTTTGAGAGAAACTTCTGTCAGAAAGTATTTCAAACTGTGTTATTGGTATATTAGAGAGATATGAGTCTTATTTCGCTTTTCAACTTTCAAAATCGCTGCTCGCCTTAATTAAATATTTTTATATTTTTAAAGCATGTCTAGTAATTGACAAAGCATATACTCACTTTTCATCTCCACAGAATAGAGAATTCTTCCCATTTCTGTTCGGGAAAGATATAACTTCTCTTTGCACCCAGAATTTAAGTGTACCTTATGTTTAATGAGAGTTTGGCGTATTTAATGAGCAAGCTTTAATAAGTCAGCAGGTTCAAGGTGTTGTGATCCAATGTAATAATCGACAGGAGATATGGCATGCTCGTTTATTGCTTTGAATAAATTTTTTAAATTGAGATTAGATTCACACAGCTTATTCACTCTTGTCAGTAGCTCACATCTTACCTACTCGAATTATTCTCATATAATATTGCTACTATGATCCTCTATTATACCTAAGTATTTATATACAAAGTACCATCAAGGAGAGTAGCTGTATTTTCGCTTTATGATAAAATAATGAATCAAAATTTTATAATAGAAGTATATTTAACAAGTAAAGATAACATTTAAAAAGTTGAAAGTAAAAAAAAGAAGTGAATATCTTAAAAATTAATTAGGGCCGGTGCATAAAGCCAAGAAAAAAACAATACTTTGTACTATAATGTGTGGATATTAATAAAATATTTAAGAAGTCGCTCAAAAAGCTGTAATATAACTCTTTCAATAGAAGCATATATCAGATCAACCATTTTAAAAGAGCGAACAAGATCAGAGTATAGAAGAAGTATTGAACAAGAGATCGTAAAAGCATATAAAAGCAATTGAAGGACTTGGAGTACAAGTGAATATATTCATTTATTAAAGTAAGTATAAAAAAAAATAATAATTTGTTTTGTTTAGACAAAAAAACATTTTTTTTTCGTTTTTTTTTATTTTAGTGAGTACTGTTAGCATTACCATTTCAAATCTTTCTATTACGTCTTTAATTTCAGTGTTTATTTTCATGCCATTCTCAATTTCCGTCTTAACTTTAATGAGTCTCTAATATTTTCTGTAATCCGATGGATTAAATATTAGTCACGATAGTTAGTGCGATCTTAGCCTTTTTTAAATAACTTTTCAAATGTTCGTTACTAATCCGTTTTATGGCATAACATAAAGTATAATTTTAGTTTTTGCTTTACAAAGTGAT
>SBIQ01000085.1:0-31433 GCA_014805555.1 Astathelohania contejeani | reverse complement strand
CCTTCAGCACGAGGATCAATATTCCCGTATTTCATCCAAGTAGAAGAGTCTTTTAAACTAACAAGCTCATTTGAGCGGGCCCTATATAACTTTTCATGAAATTTTTTCTTATTGATTTCGTCATAAAAGAGCTTACGCTGAGCATTCAAAAGACTCATGGCAGAAACGTCTGTCAGTGAGTACTTTGACCTGAGATAAAAAGTTAAATATCAATTAATTTATTTTAATATGCGTATAATTTTTAACTATAAAATATGGAATATAATTGCATTAGATAGGCGATATTCAACAAAGATGTAGTCATATTTTTAATATTTTTATTAATTAAGCTATTAAATACATTAAATTGTAAACTATAAACTGCATATGCCCTCTTTAGAATAAATATGGCATTCTTACATTATTTATACTTTTTTATATTTTACAAATATATGCTTATATATATCGAAATTTTTATTTATTGTCTAACACCATTAAAGTGCTTTCGCACTGGCTATCCCATGATATTGTTTTATTTTTAACTTAAATAGTTTATTTAAAGAATTAATGCTATATATTATTCTTTATCTTTCTTTTCGATGGCCTGTGGTTAGCATCCAGTGGAACTTGCTTCTCCGAATCTTTTCACAGCATCTTCTATTCGGTCTCTTACGTCTATGCTATCCTCAATGCTTCTTCTGTACTCAAGTGATATGGTTTCTAACGTCTTCTTCAATACCGTAGATCGAATGTATGCCTCTATCTTAAATGTTATATTTAATTCTTTTAATAATTTCTGTGATACTTGGCTACCACACCGTCCCATGTCATAGCATAAGGTAATATTTTAGTTTTTGCTTTGTATAGCAGGCCTAATTCGTTCGCCAAGATGTCGTACTTCCTCTTCTTCTCCGTTTCAACAATCTGGAGGTTATCTTGACTCGTTATACCGACTTCAACTAATATTATTTCATGCTCCTTCTTATCGTAAATAAATATATCTAGTATATTATTTTTTATTGGGATATCAGTCCTTATCCTTGTATCGACCCGAATTTCGGTTCTTTCATTTTCCATGATCTCCTGGACTGTGTGAGTTCATGATTTTTTTGTTTTTATAGCCGTATTTGTTGGCTAGTAGAAGGTGAATACATCTAAGTACCTTATTATGTTTTCGCGTATAGTCATGGCCAAGTATTCGATCACAGCCTGTTGCCAGATGGTCAATCGACTTTTTGGCTTTACTGCAATGCTGGAAATGTAAAACATCGTCTCTCCAAAAACGTTTCTATTTTGAGCATAGCAATAAATTGCTTTGACATGTGGATTAATGTTTCCGTGTTTCATTCAATGAAAAAATCTTTTAGACAATAAACTCATTTGAGCGGCCCTATATAACTTTTCATGATATCATTTCTCATTAATTTTGTCATAAAGAAGACTACGCTGAGCATTCTAAAAACCCTTGGCAGAAACGTCAATAGAGATTATTTCATGTTAAGGTATTAATATATTATAAAGAGGTGAGTCTTGTTTTGCTCTTCAACTTTCAGGATCGCTGCTCTCCTTGATGAAATATTTTTATATATTGTCAGCGTATTAAATAACTGAGAAGCATATACTCACTTTTCATCTTCATATAATGTAGACTCTTCCCATCTCTGTCCGATGAATATATAACCGCTCTTTGCACATGTTATTTTATATTACTATATTCGATTCTTTATGATTTAATATTTCTGATAAATATAAAATTAGAAGTTTACCCCATCGAGGAGGAAATTTATTAATGATGAATTTAATAATTCGGATAAAAAAATTTCTATAAAAATGCAAAGTTAAAACCATCGTGGTGTTAATACATTATGATGACCTGATCCTTGCAACATTTTAATATAAATTTTTTACAATATTGTCATAGTCACTAAATAATCAATAATAAATTGATTAATGTTGCGACTTTAATAAAATAATTCAACATAAATATCGGGTTAAAACTTAAGTTTTATTCAAATTTATTATAAATTATAGTATTAACTTTTATACGAATAATGAAGATTTTTTATATGGTTTTTTTTTAATTAAACAAGTTCATAATTACAATTGTTTATTTAATGACATCATGCAACCACTTTTAAAAGGCAATATTAAATCAAATAAATTTCACTGACAAAAATATTCATAGACCGGCTTTGAATAGTACTGAGTTTTTGCATGGGTTGATAAACTTTGTCAGTGATGAATGTGATAATACTCACATTTTATTGTTAAAAGGTTTACCAGCAAAGAATTGTGATAGCATTTCAATGCTGGCAAATAAAACTTTTGCATTGATGGAATAAAAATGGATCTGGATATAGTTAATGGGAGATATACCAATAATAGATTTTGATAAACAAATTTGTTCAATAAGATATTACTAAAAAAATAATAATCTAATACCATTCTGATAATAATAAAACAGTTATAATTTTTTATATAATGCTTTAATACCCTTTAAATGTCACTTGTTAATAATAAAATACATGTAGAAAGCTTTAAACTTATATTTGAGGCTATACATCTATTAGAAATGTCTGCAAATACACGTTTTGCTTCACTGATGATATATCATAAATATTATAAAAAGAAAAGAATGTCGAAATATGATAATTTTTATGTATGTATGGCATCTGTATTACTGGCTTCAAAATTAGAGGAACAGCAAGTGACACTGAAGCAAATACTCTGTGTATTTAACTACTTGCGACACAAAAATAGCAAATATACTCAACTAACAGTTAACGAAGCAAACACGATGAAAGATAAGTGTATAATTATTGAAATGAATATTCTTAAACATTTTGGATTTAATATACAATTAGAATCACCATATCCGTTATTAACAAGTTATTTGAAAAAGCAGAATACTTTGCCAAAAGAGCCACTTATAAAGAATCTGAATGATTTAATGATTTGCCCATCTATAATTAATTATACAGCATTTGAAATATGTAAAGCTGCTATGGTTATAACTTATAGAGAGCTATATAGTAAATTTGTATGTCCTAAAGATCTTATTGATTTAGTAACGGAATTTGATTCATATAAAAAGTTGATTCATGATACCCAATCTACTAATATAATTAAACCAAAGCTTGATGCTATTAAAAACTTCGTTAAAGGTAGTTTTAAAAAACAAATTTAGTAAGTAAGTAAATTTATTTATATAAATTAAAATTAAAAGAATTTATTAAATTTTATTATTTAAATAATCAAGGAAGAATACAGAATAGCAAATTAATAAAAATTTTAATTTGTTATAACAGACAAAAAAGAAGCATAATATTCTGACTAATGAAATGGTTTAGTTAATAGGATAAAAGCTAAAATAAGACTATATGTAGTGAGTCAGATGGGATGTAACAAGATAGCTATAAAAAACACAACCTTAGAAGTTTATATATAAAAATTATTTTAAAAAAGAGATTTGAAACCATATTTCTGTAATACACAAAGAATTAAGATAATAAATAAAATTTATAAAAAAATTGGTGAGTATGGCTATTTTTAGAAGGTTACAGACAATAAAATACAACACAAAGGAGTAAAATACATAATTATTATTAAATAAAATAGTAAATAACATAATTTGGGATCATAAATAATTTATAAATAATATAATTAGGCTATAGAAATTAATCAGAATTTTACATTTTTTTCTTTTATTTTATAGCCATTTATGATGTATTTTAAATTTAAATTATATTTCTTTTTTATAAAACGAGTTTATTAATTGCATTATCAACTTTATACCTTAGCACGTCCATACAGTTTTTTATTTTAAAAAAGATTAATTAAATATGCGCTCCTATTCTTACGGTTGGCAATACTTAATGTATAAGTTTAGTATATTATTGATATATTTTCTGTTCAATCACATTTATTATCTCAATATAAATCATTTTATACTAACTGTGTGATACAATAATATTATGTTTCTATAATACCTATTAAATATGTTACTAAATATAACTTATTGATCTAATTAATATTTATTTTAATTAATCATTGCTTCATGCCAAGTTTCAAATAGAAAATTTTCTTTTGTATAAAATCTAAGATCATTAGATTAGAAATTTCTTAAAATAACACGTGATAGTATTTCTTACAAATAATAAATTATAAAACAAATCTGGTAAACTTATAATATAATTTGTCTTCATTATCATTTAATATGAAATTTATTTTTTATTTTTACAAATATATTATTATGCTACTTTGTTTAAAGAATAATTTATGCTCATATTTTACGATTTTATACCCCTTTAAGACAAATGATAACAAATATATTGAAATCATTGGAGATGGATAATCAAGAAAAAAAATTTATATCATCACTTCTGTTATTAATACCTCTAAGTTTATTACACTCATATATAAGAAATAAAACTTGGCATGTTTTACCAGTTGTATTTTTATTATATAATGCATTCGGACCAGCAGAGACTGCTTTATACATATCAGTAGTATTATTTAATTATATAATTTTACGAAGTATTAAAAGATTTACAAAGATAAGTGTTTCGCATATTATGGTTTGTTTTAATTTATTTATCATAATGATATATTCTGCATTAGAAATATATTATGAGTGGGATAATAGATTTACAATCTCTGGCCCATTAATGCTATTAACCATAAAAATGTTTTATGCAGGAATAGAATATAAAGAATCGAACTCATTCAAAGAATTTGTAGGTTACTCTTTTTATTCCCCAGGAATTCTTACAGGTCCAAATCCAAGATACAATGAATTTATCCAGGAGAATCAAAATACTAAAATAGATTATATAAGCGGGATTTTAAGTATTATAGAATCTTTGCTTTATGTATTTTTATTTTGCAAATTTAAAGACGTTTATACTGTAGATAAAATAATACAAAGCAGCGATGTTTTCAGTACAATGCTTAATACGGCGATGCTGTGTTTTATCTGCAGAACTAAATATTACTTTGCATGGTCTTATTCAAATGCGTGTTATATATTTGCATCAAATAATAAAATGAAGTCAATATATCCTTTAAGAGTAGAATTCAGTACCTGTGTTAGAGATGTAACACAGTCCTGGAATATTTATACTAATAAATGGTTAAAAGAGTGTGTGTTCATGCCTTTAAGCAATAATTTGTTTGTTGCAAGCATGGCTACTTTTTTTGTTTCTGCTTTTTGGCATGGCTTATATCCGGCTTACTACTTAATGTTTATGAGTATCGGACTAATAATTCCTATTATTAAGACAAATGTAAAAATATTTAAAAGTTATGGATTGAGTTATTTGTGCTATATTCAAATGATGCTGGTATTGTCATATTTTACTCTTCCTTTCTTTTTGTTGGATGTAAAATTAACATTTACGATATGGAAGAAAATGTATTTTATCGGCCATATATATTTTATAATTAGTGGAATAAATCATTATTTGTTTTATGATAAAGGAAGATTAAAAAATAAATAAAATATATTTAATAAGAAAGTAAGGTTAACTTGGCACAATCCATATTTAAAGTAAGTTAATATAACTATTCTTGATCTTCTCCTTGTTATGTTACACTATATATCTTATTTTGCTTTATCAGTTATACTAAATCTTACACTTGTAATTTAGTGTATTATGTCTTTTATTTTTTTAAAATTAAATATGTTGTATATTTCCCTAGTTGTGCACAATAGCTTTTGTGGGATTTTATTTTTACGCCATTCTATGAGTTACAAATGGTATTATACATACTTTATACATTTATATATATTTTTACTTTACCATTTAACTGGCAGATTATATTTTAATGTGTTTTTACCTTAATTGTTTATAAACCATTTTTGAAGTAACCACTATCTACATTATTATTTAATTCTTTTTATAAGACATTTTATATTTGCTATATGGTTATTACTTATTAATATTTAATCAGAAAAATATTTTGATTAAAGGTTTTATTATCACCCGAAAAGATTTTCTTTGTATCAAGATTAATACAAAATAATTACATGAAAAGTTATATAGAGCCCGATCAAAAGAGCATGATATGCTAAAAAATTTTTTATGCGGATGACAGATGATACTAATAACTTGGCATAAAGCATTATACTGCTGCATTGGAATCAAAATATCTTCTGGGGTAATGTAACAAGCGATAGATCATTTACCGATAGATACGAACAAATTTAAGAACACGATTAAAGAAGAAATTGTAAGGATGCTGTAATTCACATTTATTAATAAAGGATTAGCAAGTATATTTTCGAAAAATTTAAAAAGACATTCGGACTAAGAAGTCATTGAAATAGGGTAGCTGAGATTAGTGTTACACAAGAATTAGAACAGGTATTATGATAAAACATAATTGACTATATATATTTATATGTTGCAAAACAAACAAAATAATTATTTTAGTTGAAGTAGTTTTAATATATCAACATTATATATGGCAGATTGGCGTAGAAAAAAAAACTTGATTTCTTGCGAATGAACTTGATTTATTATATAAATCCGAAAACAAAATAATACCAAATGCGATGATATAGGAATGCATGATGATCAAGTGCCATGGGAATTATCGAAAATTTTTGGTGTATTGCCACAAATAAAAGTTTATATTCAAATAATAGTCTAAAAAATGTTTAATACTATTTATTTTGAAAATAAAAAAAACGTCGAGAATGGATTAAAAACAAATGTTGTTGTAGAGAAAGCGATAAAAAGGTTAATAATGAATTGAGGAAATGGATGTTAATTTTAGATAATATAAAATACAAAAAAAACATTATAATATAATTACTTCGCTTTTTTAAACGAATCTTTCACGATTTATGATTCCTCGGCTATAGTCTAGAGACTCTTTTTATAGATGGAATAATCTGTGAAGTTCTTGGCCCAGTGCAGCAACTGTCTCAATTAAAACAATTTTTTGGTACTTATAATGCTGCTGGTCGTAGCTCATACCGTCTATCGGAGCCGGATCGACCTTGGAAGCAAGGCAGGGTACCTGTAGCCCGGTACTTTTGGCATCAAACCAGAGCACTTTTATCTCTAGTGTCACTCGTAAGCGTCCATATAAAGCCGTGCAGCTGACTTAACCAGAGTCCCCCTACTGCAGACATTCCAACATAAGCGGAACGTCTGCGTGTTGCCTTGGTTTAATCTAGGCGCGGGGTCTGTTTTTATATTTCTATATTCATCGTTTTTCCAGCTGCGCCTCCTTTGATCTAGATAGAGCTCAGGATATTTTTAGGGGTTTTCAATATGGTAATGGGTTTATCAACCAAATGCCATATATATGTGAAACTTGATGGCTTTTTAATTTATCTTTAAAACTCCCACCTCTGAAGAGGAATGAAGAAAATTGGTAAGTTAACCATCTACAAAGCACACACATGGATAGTCAGTTTTGGATTTGGATTTTAAGTTTTTACATGTTAAGCAGCTTCTGTCATCCAAAAACATCAGTAAATTCTCGTCTTAATTTAACTACGTTTTTTGTATAGAAATAATTATAAATTTTCTTATTTTAATCTGTGTATTTAATAGAAATTCAAAATAATCACGTTTTGTACATTTAATACAATATATAACCTATGACTAAGTTGACATTTTCTTTTAAATATAAATTTATTTAAACAAAGGTTATATATATTGTGTTATTTGTTGTCTTTTTTTTCATTAACTGATTGTTTTGCAATAGCATTTGCATATACAAAATATTATATCACTTTTTTCGATGTTTCTCTTCCGTAAATATTATCTCCAATGCTTCTTCTGTATTCAAATAATATAATTTCGTAAATCTTCTTTAATATGATCGATTATTTCAATTGAAAAATATAATTATAGATAATAATAGTAAATCATTATATAAAAAGAGACTTCATGTATAAATATACTAAGACATAATAATATTCAATAATTAGTATATTTTTTTAGTTATATAAGATCGTTTATATTCTAATAAAAAGTCGTTATATTATATATATCGTGTAATAGACATTCAGCTTTGCTTATAATACTGATCTGATGTAAATATAAAGTAAAAAGAAATTTAATTTTTTTAAAATATAGTTTATTCAATAGAAAAATGCCAAGCTTAATAATAATACACTAATTAATATTAATTGTTGAATAAGTCCAAAAACATAAGATGTATTTTATTAATACTAAATTAATATTTGCCTTTATTTTGAACAACTGTCTTTTTTATAAAATAAAAATTGCTTTTCTCATTTTTAAATAAAGGTTCAAATTCGAATGGTAAGATAATCAATAACAAGAAATCAATATTATAGATATTAAATATATTTAATATTTTAACCATATCACTTGAGTATAACTTGAGGATGACATAGACGTAAGAGATCGAGTAGAAGATGCTGTGAAAAGAGTTGGAGAAGCAAGTGCCACTGCATGCCAACCGCAGGCCATCGAAAAGAAAGATAAAGAATAATATATAGCATTAACCCTTAAATAAATCATTTAATAAATCATTCTTAATCTTTCTTTATACATAAAAATTTTCGTTTTTTAATGGAATTGATTCTAAACGAAATTTTATTTATTTACCTAAAATCAGTGATGGTTTTAACATGTTCAAACTCTGCCTTTGCTAACTCCTTTACCACTCTATTATACTCATCAATATTGTTTTTAAACATCTTAGAAGCATCCACATTTGCAGGTGACACAATATTTGGTTCATTAAGCACAGAAATTACAGATAGTACTATAGTTCTAATTCCTTGCACCGGTGTCCATTTTTCATCAGACTTTTCATATCCAGATGGATCACTGTCATTCGGGTGAAGTATAGAAATACAGACTCTTCCATCCGTGTAAATATTCGGATGGAACATTTTGCTCTTAAATCGCATTTCAGGATGATTTATTGGATAATCTGGTGGAAAATTAATAATAGCATGAAGAACTGTGCCTTCGTAAAGTGTCCCTGGGCATCCTCTAATGAATATATCCCATGTATTATATTCTTTTTTTCCATTTCTTACAGATGGAACAGCCCTAAATCCATTTTCAATTTCGTCTTTGGATAATGATTTTTCTTCGCTTATTAATCTTTTGAGTGCCATTCCTGATAAGTTTTTTATAGCCATTTGGGGTATAAGCCAAAAATTAATCAAAAAAATTATGATAAAACAAAATATTAAACCCTCAGCTCATGTATGGTTTCGAATCCTCGCAGCTTTATAATTTATAAAATGGTCGGAAATTTTTATCTAATTCATCAAAATATTATTTATTAGATAGTATTCATATTTTATATATCAGATACAAAAAGTTAATAAGAATAATTTAATGATGCGTAATTAAACATATCACTCTTTTTTTTAATAAAATGTTATATTTATTTAATAGCATATTATATCAAGAATTTATGATAAATAGTGTAATATTTACATTAAACACCTTTTATTTTACCATATCATAACTTAATTTAGCTATGTATATTCTTAAGTTGCTGTTTTAACATTATCTTATATCTTTTTCGTTGCATAGAATGGTTTTTGATATAATCTTCTAAGATGTACAGATACTAAAAGATTTCATAGCTCAACAATCTTAAATATTTACCAGTGGCACGTACCAAAATTAAAGATTTGGTTGAAATATATTAATAGAAGCTAGTAAATCAAAACAAATAGTTAATCGATGTAAATAACATAGTCAGTGAGATCAATAATATACCATGTATAATGAAATATGATATTATAAAGAAGTTCATACTAAGATTATAAATTCTAATGTTATCGAACAAAAGCTATAATAACAAGAATAATTATTTACTGAATAAATATTACCAACCTGACAGTATTTATAAGATTATATAATAATTTAATTTTTATAAGAATAAAAATATATGGTCGCGATTTAGCGCAAGATCATGTAATATAATAAATAAATTTTGTTTTAAATAATAAAAACAAAACTTGGTGTATGACAATATGAAAACAAATTTTGTATAATTAATAAATTTCTTGATAAAATAATATAATACATTCTTTTTACTTTATAAAATTGTATGATTATAATAAAGTTTACTAACTTGGCACGACTTTTAAGTTAAATAAACGATAAAACGTATACATAGTATTATTGAGACGATGTAGTGTGCTGCCCAAAATAGATGATGTTTAAAAACTAGTATTATGGTATTTTATATGAGCTAATAATAGACTAAGCGAAATTTTATTACGAATGATATGTAATTTGCAAGTACTATTGAATATATCAATGAGATTATAATTATTGAACATTGCACCCTTTCATATTAATACTATTAATTATAAATATAACTTTATTAATTCAAGAAAGTAAGTTCATACTTTCTGTTGAGACGTATAATAATAATCTCTTTTAGTTTAATAGAGGTTATTTTTAATAGTATTGCTTTAACTATTATTTTCCTTTGCCTGCGGTAGATATCCAGCTCTGCTGGCTTTCTTTGGAGCGTCTACGGCTATTTCAAAAACACCCGTCACCTCCAATACGTCCTCAATGTTTTAGAAAAATGATTTCAAGTATTATTTTAAGCACAGTCGATTGGATATGTATTTCAATTTGGGTATAATCGCAAGCTCTTTTAAATAGTTTGTGTGGTACTTAGCCACCATACCCTCCCATGTTAGCACATATGGGATTATCTTGGTTTTGGCCTTATATAATATTCCAAACTCATTTGCAAAAAAGTTGTATTTTCGCTTATATTCGACCTTAATTTATTGCAGGTTATCCTGGCTCGTGATCTCGATTTCAACTAAAATGATTATATTTACTCTCTTGTTATAGATAAATATATGAGGTCGGTTATGTTTAATTAGAATATAAATTTTAATCCTAGTATCGACTCTAATCACAGTCAAATCATTTTCAACAATCTCATGGACTGAATGGCTTCTGGGTTTTTTAAATTTATTGAAGCCATATTTATTCATTAACAAGAGGTATATCTCAACACCTCATTAAGCCTTTAGGTATAATCAAGAGCATGTATACGATCACATCCTGTTGCCAAGTGATCAACACTTTTTCAGCCTGGCCACAATGCTGGCATAGAGGAGCAGTTTCTTTCCAGAAAACATTTCTGTCTTGAATATAGCAATATAATTCTTCAGCACGTATGTTATTGTTTCCATCTATCATCTAAGTAGAAAAGTTTTTAGAGGAACTTGCTCATTTAAGCGGGCTCTATACAGCTTTACATGTAATTTTTTATTATTGATCTTGTCATATAGTCAATCACGCTAAGTATTTATAATACTCTTCACAGACATGTATATAAAAAGTTTCTCAACCTGAAATAGTGTCTATAGTAAACAAATGTATTTTGCTCTACTCCTCGACTTTAAAGATCGCTGCTCTTCTGGATGATATATTTTTGTATTTTCCCAGCGTTACTTATGGTAGAAAAAGCATCATTCGCTCTCCATTTCCACATTATGAGGCCCTCCCTTCATTTCGTTTTATAGGAGATAAAGTCTTTCTTTGCATCCAGGCTTGAGATGCACATTGTGCTTTATTAGAGAAAACTCATAATAATAAACTGTAAATACGCATAAGAATAAAAAAGTAATATGTTTTATTTATATAAGAGTTATTATTTGTATTATTGTTTTGTTTTATTTTCTTCCATACGTAGTAAATATCCGTAACACTTCTCTATTACTTTTTCGATTCTACTGTTTAATTATCTCAATGCTTGCATAAATTCCAGTAATTGGTTTCTTAGGTTTACTTTGATACGATGAATTGGATATATGTCTCGATATTTGATGCGATATTAAGCTTATTTAAGTAATATATGTAAAATTATATCATCATTCATCTCATGGCATAAAGCATAGTTTTAGTTCTGGCTTTATAAAGTAATTGAGCTCTTTAACCAAGATGAAATATTTTCTTTTTTCCGTATTAACTAACTGGAGATCATCTTAGCACATTATTTCAACTTTAACTGAAATTGTTTTTGTACGTTTTTGTCGTGAATAAATATAACCGAAAGACTGTACTTAACCAAAAGATCAAATTTTATTTTACTGCTGGCACGAATTTCAGTTTTGAAAATTTTTTAAACTACGTAAAATTGCAGCTTTTTTGATTGTTTGTATTGGTGTTTATTGAGAATTTAGATGTATATGCATCTAAGATCCTTAATTTATACACACGCGTAATCATGGCCAAGCATTTTTCATATCCGGTAACTAATTGTTCAATTAAATTTTTATTTTTGTCGCAATGCTGGCACGTTTTAATACCAGTAGATAACCTTATCTTGGAGTTAACAATAAATTGTTATAACACGAGAATTATTTTTTCAGTCAGATATAAAATTTTTTTAGCATTACTGGCTTATTTGTAGAGCTTTATTAAAATTTAATTTAATCATGTTGTTATGTAGTGGTTACCACTGTACAAATTTGAGACTTTTTTTCGTCAAATATCATTGATTAAGTATTTAATTTATGAAATATATTAGGATTTAAAAAAATGTCTTATGTATTTCTTTGGATAGACACATTGAAATTTATATTTGAAGTTGGTAAAATAAAATGAAGAACATAGTCAATTACATAACTGTATTTATTAGTATAAATTTTGACCATATAAATTTATTATCTGAACAATTATATACCTTATCATGAATATGTAATGATATTGGCGAGTATTTAGAATCTAATTATACTTAATAAGAATATTGATACTTCAACTTTGATAGATGCCAAATAGAAGTATAAATAGATGAAAAAATAAAATATTTCAATGGTATACGAACAACTTTATATTAGAAAAGAAAAAATTAATACTAGAATGATAATATTCAAGTTACTGGTATATGTGATCCTAGGCGTCCTTTTGGGTTGTTTTTTAACAATATCCACATATTACATTATTGATACCTATTACCATAATCATGATTATAACAACATAATCACAGCATATCCCAACAATACAACTGAAACATATCCCAATAATACAACTGAAGCATACCTTAATAATACAACTGAAGCATATCCCAACAATACAACTGAAACATATCCCAATAATACAACTGAAGCATACCTTAATAATACAACTGAAGCATATCCCAACAATACAACTGAAACATACCTTAATAATGCAACTGAAACATTAGGACAATGGATGAATGAATAAGTTACTACAATAATTTTATAAATTTAAATAAATATTATTTTTAACTTTACTAAATTAAATTATAATAACATTAAGAAATAAAAGTAAAAATCATATGTTAAACTTTTAAGAATTAAATTGATATGTATTTTTGTAATAATATACTTCAAATAGAAATTTAATTTAAAATCATGTTTATATACGGATTATTAGTAAATTTATTGGTCTAGTGCGCCAATTTTTCATCAAAATAAACACTTTTCATTTGATCTTATATTTTTATCAATTAAAACATATATCTCATGTTGGATATAATATACTATGCACTTGCAAAATAAGTCAAATATGTCCAAATACTTTTAGCATCAAATTAAAGCACTTTTATTATTTGAGTATAAATATTCATATATCATTTTAAACAATATGAATCACGATACTTTCTTTATATATTATTCTGATTGCAAATATAATTTATGTAAGCTGCTTTAATTCATAAATTAAAATAAAAAGATTTGTATGTCATATATAATTGTTTCAAATTATCACTGTTAGCTTTAATCAAAGTTTAAAACACTTTTATAATATGAAAATAGGACAATGAAAAACAAAGCAAATATTAATGAAATCATATGACTTATACTCCGACCTTGAAAAATCAGAATTATATACTTTTTTCAATTTAAAATCAATCTATCCTCAATAAGAAATAAAAAATGATTATTTTTTACATTATAATGCACTTACATGAGAATTAACAAGATGAATTTTGATTTTAAATGCATACTTATATTATAATTTTAAGTACCACAACTGCTAGTAAGTTTTCGTTTTTCTTTAATATCTTTTAAACGTCTATTTATCATGAATAAACAAAATTTTATCTTTAAACTCATGTAATACTCTAAATTTTGATGTGTTTTGTAACTCGATGGTCTTTTAAGGCTTTTTTTTAAATAAAAGTTGAGTTTAAGACTTATTTGCAAAAATTAGTAAATCAAAACATAAGTTGATAAGTGTGATGAGCGTTTGTATGATGATATATCATTTCCAGTTAGATAAATATATTTGAGGCATATCGTTAAAATAATATCATTCGCATCATACATATGCTAATAAAAAAATATATATTGAAATTGTATATTAATTGCAATCAAGATAGAAGTATGATAATAAAATATACTTATTGATTTATCAAATATCACCAGCTGTTACAAAAAGATATATAATTAAGTTAATGTAAGAAGAACAGTCTAAAATTTTATTTAAGCCGCAATGCCAAGCAATATAATAAATAAAAGTTGTTTTAAATAAAAAAGTATAGAAAATATAATAAGATTGTGAAATATCTGTTACTTTTTGAATGTTTTTATTTAATTTATTGCTATATTATATGAAATAGATTATACAACAAATAATTTGACGTTAATAGCATATACATTAACAGGTACCTTAATATGAAAAGAAAAAAAACCTAATGTTGCTTATGATTTAGTTTTATTCAGAAGCGGAAAGTATTGAAATTAAATAAATTGGCATTTTTCGTTGTATATATAACTCATCTGAACTGTTTTAAGCACCAATTATTTTTCGATGTTATTGCAAAGAATAATAGAAATGTATTTATAAATAAAACTGAAAGTAAATAAAGAACTGTTTTTGTAAAAATTATAACTAATGTCTTCATCGATACCTATATAATATTTTCATATAAGTGATCAGCATATTAATTACTCAATCAATTTGCTGTATTTTAATATGAATTTATGCTAATTAAACCAGTGCTTACATGCAACACGTTAAGTTTTATTCACACAATGAGATTTAAATATAAAAATAGCCATAATAACTGTAAGTTATAATTTTATTTCTAAACTATAGCGAAAAAACAACTTATATAGGTCATAATATGAAATTGTTGTATATATTTTTGATCATAATGCTCTTTTAATCTTGACTATAAAAATTTTATGTATTAAATATGTTTTCTCTATTATTATCAATAAATCTTGATTGCGATTTTCTTATTAATAAGTATAACAAGAATTATATAAGAAATGCAGGACATATTTAGTAATTTATCCTCAAATTATTATTTGTAGATTTAGCTATACTATATAAAATAATATCGGATTCATTTCAAAAAGATCCTACAAATATATGTTCTAATCTCTTCAAAGAAACATTTTTGTATGGTATATCGTCCTACTGTTATATTCGTTTAAGATAATTTATTACTTTAACAATGCTTTTATAATCAAATTCTTGGAATATATTTGATTATTTTTTATTTTAGTGTGTTACAAGTATAATATGTTTATATTGACGGTCTAAATATGTTTGTACGTCTTCTACCTCTTTATTGGTATATTCAATATCAAAAAATATAATTTGCAAAATTTATTCAATGTACAGTCTACATTTTTGATCCTATTATATTCTTGATGCTGTCTTTTTGTTTTTTAAAAATAGAATTATAGAATAACAGTCCTGCCAAAAATACTATTTATAATTAAAATTTTAAATAACTTTTATTAATTTTACAATATTTGTATTCTTAAACTTATTTTTTTCATTTTTAACCCGTTGTTGGTTGAGGTAGAGCAGAATTAATGGAGAATCTCTATTAAATGAATTAAAGCCATATTTCATAATTTTGATTGTTTTTTTGTAATATTCAATTGAATATTTAACTTATTATAAAACATACTTTTGATTTTCATCTCCTTATATCTTTTCTGAGGATCAAACCAAACTTTATTAACTACTGGTCGTATATTGGCAATACTTTGCAGTATATTTTCATCAATCTTACTCTCCATTATTTCATTTATTTTCGTATTTTTATTCTCTTTTTCTCTATTTATTTTTAATTTTGATTTTTTTGCAGCTTGGCGCTTTAAAAGGGTAGTTACAGGAGCAGATCGACCATTTACAGAATTTTTTTCATCAATTGAATGAGTTCTACATGTTAATAATTTGTAACAAGGCATATTAGTTGCTGTGTCAACCACGGCACAATGAACATCTAATTTTAGTTTTCTTTCTCTTTTATTATTTTTAGCCTCGAAAATTGATGTTGGATTGTTAAAACAATAATGGTCGTTGCAAAACGTATAATAAAAAATATCATTACATTTTATACATTGTATTAGTGGGTTATAAGAATCTGTGTTTTCATTCTCGTTTTTAAAGGGTGTCATTATTTTTCTTTATTTAGGGGTTACGAATTCGTTTCAAATGTCTTAAAATATAAAAAATTGATTATTTAAATGTTTGATTTGGGATAAAATTGCTTAAACAAGCCTAACATATCATTGAATTGTCATTATAATTCTATTAATATTAATTTTATTTTTAAATTATGTATGAACACCATTACTTTTAACATCTATAAATTCCCCTTTTAGATAAAACAAGATGCTGTAGTTAATAAAAAAAATAAAATTAAAATATTAATTGTTAATTTTATTATCTTAAATATTTTATAAATATATGTCATGTTGCTTATAAAATAAATAAAACCTCATACGCTGATATACACTTTTTATTCTTTATCTCAATGTTTTTGTTAAATATATATGTTACTACGATATGCAATATTAATTCGATGGAATTGTAATATATAAGTATCACTTTATTTAAACGAAATCTTTCACGATTTATAATTCCTTGGCTATATTTTGAAGAAACTTTTTTATATATGGAATAATCTGTGAAGTTTTTGACCCAGTGCAGTAACTGTCTCAATTGAGACAATATTTCCCCCTTAGGTACTCATACCGCTGTTAGTCGATGCCAATACCATTTATCAGAGTCGGATCGACCTTGCAAGCAAGACAGGGTACCTGTAGCCCGGTACTTTTGGCATCAAACCAGAGCACTTTTATCATCTTAGTATCAATATCCATATGGAGCCGTGCAGCTGACTTACCCGGAGTCACCCTACTGCAAACATTCCAATACAACCGGAACGTCTGGGTGTTACCTTAATCTAAAAGCGGGTCTGTTTTTATATTTACGTAATCACTGTTTCTTCAGATGCGTCCTTTTTGTTCTAGATAGAACTGAAGATCTTTTAGTGTGTTGTCAATTTGGTAATGTGTACATTAACTAATAAGTGTGCGGGAAAAAACTTTTTTTAACTAACCATTAAAACTTCTACCTTTGAGAAGTAATAAAAAATTTGATAAGTTGACCATCTACAAAATACACACACGTATAGACAGTTTTGGACTCAAATTCCAAGTTCGAATTCATCCAGCAGCTTCTGACACCCAAAACTCTAATAAGTTCTCGTCATAGTTTAACGGATTTCATCAATTTTTAAAACTTAACTAAAAAACTACGTTACTTTAAATAAACAGTTATTTGGTGTGATAAGCCATAGCCGTGGTAATACATCATGTTAGATGTGAGTATACATATATTAAGTATATTTATATAATATAATTGTATGTAACAGATGATAAAATATATTACTTAAAAAATTTATTCAGATGAAATTAAAGAAAATGCAATATAAGAGTAGATACTTGTTTGTTAGGCAAATATCATTAGCCATAATAATAAAAATATAATGGTAAATATTACATATTAAAAAGTGTATGAACGTATTAAAGCTAATTATCATGTTATATAATGAATGGAAGTATTTTTAATAAAGAAAGATGTGTATTTTAAAAATTGATGTGAGCATTTGTAAAATCAGTTATTTAATTGTATATAAATATATGAAAAAGTCAAGGTTGTTTCAGTTCGAGAATATTTTAAGTAATTCGATAAAATTGAGTTTTTAAGCACAATATAGCATAAGCTCGCAACTTTACAAATGAAGTGGTCAGTTAAGCACATTGTAGTAAATCAATATTTATATAGGGGAAACTTAAGTTCAAAATATTTGACGTTATTGCATATAATAAAAAAACAAGAAGATAAAATACGGTCGACTTGGAATTATAGCTGATATTTGTGTATATTTTTATGTTTTCTTAGAAATAATCAAAATAAATGAAACGGCAGCGGGATAATCATAAATTAATATAAAAATATCATATTTTATACGAGGTAAATATAATATCTTTTTAGTTTTCAACAAGACGATAAAGAGTTTATCGAAGCCAGTGAATATAAAATTAATATGGTATTGATTTAATAATAATAAGTTAAATGCTTAATAAAAATATCTTTTTGGTATTCGAGATAGAACTATTGTAATTAATACTTCATAGAAACATAAATGAATTCAAATTAAAAAGAGTATAGCAGAGGCGACGACTTTTTTTATTAAATTCAAAATGCAATCACATAATTAATATTTTTTAATTTTTCTTTAATATATTCAAATGTATAAATAATAAAAATTTATCAACAATGAAAAAATAATCCAAACTCTATGCTTGCAAATTTTATAAATGATATTAATGGTTATGAAATATAAAACCCAAGGAATTATAAAATATTTAATTATTTTCAGTTATGTTATATTTTAATAATACAGATATAGAAATTTTTAATTAATCTATTATATTTAATAGTCTGCATCGTATCTGATCACCAATTTTTAAATTATTTTTTATTTTACCTTCTATAGGATATTATGCTTCAATTTTGATAGATGTCAAATGTAAATATAAATATATAAAAAATAAATATTGGAATGGATAGTGAAGCATTTATTGAAGAAAATGGTGAAACAACCATAAAAAAGAAAGTATCAACTAAAAATATTGTTTTAAAAACAGTAATAAATATTGCAGCAGGTATTATTATATTCATAGTTATATATTGCTTTCTTTCAAGTGGAGTTTTAACTAATTTTTTAAAAGGTTTTTATGATATCGAATCAAATAATCAAACTCAAATATTTAATAACGAAACAACAAAATCACTCCACGAATGGATAAATGAAATTCCTACTACAGTAAATCCCTAAAATTTAAATAAATCAATTAAATTGTTATTTTTACTATTCTAATGAATTAAAAAATTTATTAATAGTATTGGTATATATAAGTTCTTAGGTATCATACATAATTCAAGAATGTTTTAATTAATATTATTTAAACTGATAATAAAGTAATCATCAATAAAAATAACCAAGCGATGTACTACTAAACCTAAACTTAAAATTTATTTTGTAAAATTATTGAGTGAACTGGTTATATTATAACTATCATGCCGTTGTATAACATTATATTTTTACAGGTTAAATTCATAATATCAAGTGATTGAGTATTATGAAGTGAATTTAAATTCTGAATGCCCGAGAAGCCATACGTACTATGCAAAATCAGGAAGAGGGTTATTATATGTAAAGATGAAGAAATATTTCTAACTGTTTCAACTTTAATGGACATTTATAAAAATGAAAAGCAGTAGTTTTATATACGAAAAAACATATCGCACTATAATTTTTAAATAGATTAGATTTAAATAATAATTAGATATTATTAATGTTTCGGATTCGAATAAATAATAATAAGGATAGCTATATGACGAAATAAATAAAATAACATTACACAAAAAGTTATATGAATTTTTATAAAGGAAACTTGTAAGTGTAAAAGATGAGGCATGGTTTAATAATCCGTGAATATTTTGCATAAGGGAATCAAATTCAAGGCTTGTTAGAGATAAAAAGTAAAATAAAAACACTTATTGTCTGTAATAATCTATGAGTGTGGTACATCTAAAACTAATTATAGAGATCATATATAACAAAAGGGGAATGGATTCAGATGTAATCGAATAAAAGATATGATAATTAGATGCGATATATGTCAAATACATATAACCATCCGTTGTAACGCACGATAAAATTATATGGTTTGACATGCTAATTTCCCATATGAAGAAAAGTGTATAAACTTTAAAGATATTACAAAAAGTTGATTTAAATAAAAAAATAAAAATTGCTCTTATTTAAATTTGAACCAGCACTTTTATATATAAATATCTAAATTAAATATTTTCACTGTTACTATAAAATATACTGATAAACATTTTAGCTTAAGTGATATAGTAAAGAGAGATATAATAAATATTTGTTAATGAACGCTAATATAAGATAATAAACACATATAAATATATTTAATTACTATATTACTAATATATATCCTATTATATATAATATCATTTTAACTTGTATCATTATAATCATAATAAAATAATTGTTTAATTTGAAACTATATTAATAAGTAATATATTTTATCTCATATGAAGTCGAAATAACGTTAAACCAGGACGAGAATTGATTAGTAGTTTTGGGTGTCAGAAACTGCTGGACAAGTTCAAAGTTGGCTATCTACAAAACACACACATAGATAGACAGTTTTGAACTCGAAATCCAAGTATGAACTTGTCCAGCAGTTTCTGACACCCATAACTACTAATCAATTTTCGTTTTGGTTTAACGTCATTTCGGACTTCATATGAGATAAAATATATAAAATCTTTATTGGTTTTATAATCATGATAAATAAACCATATTTGAGTTAAATGAATAATATTTTATTATAGACTATATATGAAAAGGAGCGCTTTAAAAGATTGAGATTATACTTAGTCATGAAATCATTGAAATCGACCAAATTGAATTATAAAAAAATGAAACGGTATGAATTCAATAGAGCTAGGAATAACTAAACAAGATAACTTTCAATGATTGAAATTTAGAGAAAGGAAAATATTATATTTTGGAAATGATGCTGATTTTATTATATAGTACAAAAATTAAAACTGTTTTTCATGCTATGGTTGGACTAAATGTTGCGCCTGTAAAAAATTAAATATATTTCAACGATATAGGCATACATATGATCTATTGTATTTAGAAAAACTTTTCGAATCATATCGTTTATCAGGCAAGACATTGCGAATGTAACAAAATCAAGAATGCGAAAAAATATATATAATAGCGTTATTGTATGCTAATACGGGCAAAAAAATAAGAATGAATTAAATAAATAGAAATAAACAATGAAATTATCTTATGAGAGGTTATTATACCTGATTTCAGACATAAGCATTTATAGTTATTTTTAAACAATGCATTGGAAATAAAACAAAGTTAAAGTATACAGTTTATGAGATACTTAAGAAATTTGTTAATCATATTAGGCTGCTGGATTGTATTAAATAAAAAATTCGTTATAATAAATATTAATAATACTGACATAATAAAAAACATTATTTAATTTATGAATGAACTTTATTTACTTTATTAATATTTATTATAACAAATTTTTTATTTAATACAATTTAGCAGCCTAATATGATTAACAAATTTCTTAAGTATCTCATAAACTGTATACTTTAACTTTGTTTTATTTCCAATGCATTGTTCCATGAAAGTAAATTTTCAATTTTTTTATTTTAATTTTAATTTATTTTTTTATATTAACGGAAACCAAGCTTTTTAAGATAACTTTTGTATTTATTGTTCACACCCCTTCCCCACGTTATTACATAAAGATATACTTTGGTTTTAAATTTGTGCAAAAGGCCGAATTTATTTGCTAAATAATATGATTTTATTTTTGCATCTCTACACTCTAAAATCATATTAAATAGTTATACTAACTCAATTAAAATGATTTTTTGCCTTTTATCATAAATAATCATATAAGCCCTGTTGTTACGACTATAGTAATTCTGATCTTATTATTTCTGCTTGTTCGTTTTCATACAATTCCTGAACTAAATATTATTTGAACTTTTTTAAACATTTGAACATTTTTCAAACATATGTAAGTGAATTATTATTTTAACGAATTAGATGTATATAAAAGATTTATTATTATAATATTCAATTGATTATTTCTAGTATATGTTATGTCGCACCATGCTATTTTTTAATATTAATAATTGGTATCCCGATGTTTCCATGGGGGACTAGCTCACTTGGTAGAGCGCTCGCTTAGCGTGCGAGAGGAACCGGGATCAAAGCCTGGGTTCTCCAATTTTTAATATTTTAAATATTTTCACATTCAATATTATTCGCAACGTGTTATCATATTTTTCGTCTACATAAAGGCCACTTAAACAGCAGCAATGAATTGACATGTTATCATAATTCTTTACTTTTAACGTAATTCCCAAGTTCTACTTTTTTTTAAAGTAAGAAAAAAGTAAAAATCATAAATATACAAGATGAAGATACTAATAAGCATTAAGATGTGTCCGATGTACCAATTAGCTACCTTGTGTTGTTTCGTAAATTAACACTAAATATGAAATATAATAAAAACTAATTTATTTTTTTATGAAGGTTGTAATAAATATATTACATATGATATAAAATATTTTATTATTATAAATTCAATAAATTCAAAAGAATATTTATTTTTAAAATTAAATATTTTTTCGTCTGAAATGACGTTAAACTAGGACGAGAATTTACTAGTAGTTTTGGGTGTCAGAAGCTGCTGGACAAGTATAAACTTGGAATTCGAGTCCAAAACTGTCTATCCACATGTGTGTGTTTTGTAGATGGCCAACTTACCAATTTTCTTCATTTCTCCTCAGAGGGGAGATTAGTTATTAAGTTCCACACATTTTTTAGTTAATGTACCTATTGCCAAATTGACAACTCACGAAAATATCCTAAGCTCTATCTAGAGCAAAGGAGGCGCATCTGGAAAAACAATGAATATAGAAATATAAAAACAGACCCCGCGCCTAGATTAAGCCAAGGCAACACGCAGACGTTCCGCTTATATTGGAATGTCTGCAGTAGGGGGACTCCGGGTAAGTCAGCTGCACGGCTCCATATGGACGCTTACGAGTGACACTAGGATGATAAAAGTGCCCTGATTTGATGCTAAAAGTACCGGGCTACAGGTACCCTTCCTTGCTTGCAAGGTCGATCTGGCTCCGATAGACGGTATGGGCTTCGACTAACAGCGGTATGAGTACCTAAGGGGAAAAGATTGTCTCAATTGAGACAGTTGCTGCACTGAGTCAAGAACCTCACAAATTATTCCATATATGAAAAGAGCCTCTAGAGTATAGCCAAGCAATCATAAATCGTGAAGGATTTCGTTTAAATAAAGGAAATTTTTATTTAAAATTAAATATTATAAAGCATGAATAAATATTAATTATGTACTAAATCCTAAAAGACTTGACTTATTTAAAAATAACAAAAAAAATGTAATTTGCATATTTTTTACATAGTATACATTCCTGAAGGAATATTATAAAAGACACAACATCTAATGTGCAATCACAAGTAAATGTTTATTTATAGAAAAGAATTTATTTTTATTACAGGAAATAATAGCAGATTGGCATTAATGGGATGCATAAAGCCAATATAAAAAATATTTTAAAAAGAGTATATCATGCAAAATAGTCATATTTATTGAAAAGAATTGTATTGATACTTCAGTTTTACATCATAAATCGCCAAATCCCTTTGCCATGAAAGTCTTTGTAAAGGCAAGCAATGGTGAATGAGCCGTTATCAATGCTAATATATGAAAATTTGTCGCACAAAACTTATATGCTGCTTCGGTTTGTTTTGTCGTTATTGATAATACATCTAACATGATAATATATTAATAACCAATAACAAGTTTCACAGTTTTATTTTTCCTTAACTAGAACTTGTTCAATGCATGGTCGCACCAAATCGCAAGAAAATAGAGAGGATTCAATAAAAACGAAAAATATATGAATAATTATTACAGGGTCAAATAATAATATAGAAAAGAAATTACACTATAACTAGCACACTCTTACTAAAGGTTTTCAAACCAGAACTATTACACAAATTTATTTTTTCATATCAAATTTAGTATATTAAAATATGAATTAATATATCTCTCATATCTTATAGTTATTTTACTTTCATACACCTTTAATTATATTATATCTTCGTTTTAAAATACTTAATACATATTAGAGTTTTAAATAATAATTGATCATATAATACAAACTCTTATATTCTTCCTTATTACTTTATAATGTTTTGATGGAATTATTTATTAAATATTATGCATCTACTGGATTTAATTTATTTAAATCACATTTATTTTATACGTTATAAATATTGTCACCATATTTTTCATTTATCATAAGAATTAAAATAATTCATTGAATTGCTTTATTATAAAGAATCAAATTTACAGAGTATTTATGATTAGACGTGATTAATAGTTAATATTTTCTTTAAATATGTATCGTATAAAAAATAAGATTTTTTTGTAATATTTCCGTTCTTTATTATAATGACTTTCTTAATAATAAATATGATAATACCCCATGTATGACCATCTCGTAACTAATTTCATCACCACTAAGGGACTTGTACGTCAACACTTGCAATCCTTTAACTACTTTATAACTCATGAAATTAGACAAATACTTCAAGCTAATAATATAGTAGATTCGGACATTGATCCAAATTTCTATCTTAAGTACACCGATATCCGGGTGATAAAGCCCACTATTGAAGAGAATATGATAGAGTATCCGGTATATCCCCATGAATGCAGGCTGAGAGATTTTACATATGCAGGAAATATAATTGTAGATTTAGAATATGTAAGAAACAAACAAATTGTAATAAGGAAAGATGTTTGCATAGGAAAAATGCCAATTATGCTGAGAAGTGTGGCATGTCACTTAAATAATAAATATAATATGCATAAAGATGATGCCAACAAAGAGCATACAAATAAAGATTTTTGCATAAGCAAAAATAATAATCTATTACAGGAATGTCCATTAGATGCTGGTGGATATTTCATAGTCAAGGGAATAGAAAGAGTAATTCTTATCCAAGAGCAACTTTCTAAAAATAGAATCATTGTGGATTTGGATGCAAAGAGTGGACTCTGTGCATCAGTAACAAGCTCTACCCATGATACTAAGAGCAAGACATTAGTAATACTAAAGCATGGCGTGGCGTGTCTTAGACATAATTCATTAAGCGAAGATATTCCTGTTTCAGTTATACTTAAAGCATTAGGAATATCATCTGACAAAGAAATAGCAGAGCTGGTAGGTGCTGAAAAGGAAATTCAGGAAGCAATTGCTCCCACAATAGAAGAGTGTGTACGTCTTGAAATATTTACAGAAGAAAGGGCTGTGGAGTATATAAGCAAAATGGTAAAAGGTAATTCTATTGAAGAAGTAAGAAATCTTCTTGGGGGAATAATTCTTCCTAACGTAAGAGTAGAAGGTTTGAATTACCGAATAAAAGGAATTTATATTGCATTAATGACTAGAAGACTCTTGCAAGCCCATCTTGGCCTACTTAGTGTGGATGATAGAGATTTTATAGGGAATAAGAGGTATGAATTGGCAGGACAACTGCTGGCTATTCTGTTTGAAGATGTTTTTAAAAGATTTAATACTGAACTTAAGAAGTCTATAGATAAAGTATTAGCAAGAAGTGCTAGAGCCCAGGAATTTGATGCTATGTCTTTTATAACACTACAAACAAATCTTATAACTAATACATTTGTTCGTGCCATCTCAACAGGAAATTGGGCTGTAAAAAGATTTAGGATGGATCGTAGTGGTGTAACACAGGTTTTATCTCGGCTATCATACATCTCATCATTGGGGATGATGGCACGTATAAACTCACAATTTGAGAAAACACGTAAGATAAGTGGGCCTCGTGCATTGCATACGTCTCAATGGGGAATGCTATGTCCTTCGGATACCCCCGAGGGTGAGTCCTGTGGTTTAGTAAAAAATCTTGCTCTTCTTTCTGAAATAACAACAGACTGTCCATCTAATGAACTCCTAAGTCTTCTTTATGAACTCGGAGTAGAAGAATTAATTAATTTAAGGGGGTCAGATTTATATGTTCATGGCTATAATTTAGTGCTTTTAAATGGAATGATAATAGGAACAATAGAAGAACCAGAGATATTTATAATCAAATTTAGAAATTTAAGAAGAAAAGGAAAAATACACCCATTTATTTCAATTTCTCAGAGTGAATCTCAGCGTACTGTAAATATAGCCTCAGATACAGGAAGAATATGTAGACCTCTTATTATAGTAGAAAAGGGGGTTCCCTTAGTAAAGGAAGAGGATATACGCTTTATAAAAGAGGGATATATTGATTTTGATTTTCTAGTAAGGAGGGGAAAAATAGAATATTTAGATGCTAATGAAGAAAATGATTCTAATATAGCTTTAAGTATTAAGGATATTGTTATAAATACTACTCACTTAGAAATAGCACCCTATACTATACTAGGGACTGTAGCAGGGTTAATTCCTTTTCCACACCACAATCAGAGTCCTAGGAATACTTATCAGTGTGCTATGGGTAAGCAAGCTATGGGACAGATTGGATATAACCAATATAATAGGATGGATACTTTGTTGTATGTCTTAACTTATGCACAGAAACCTTTGGTTAGAACTAAAATAATACAACTTACTAATTTTGAAAAACTTCCTGCCGGTCATAATGCCATGGTGGCTGTAATGAGCTATTCGGGATATGATATTGAAGATGCACTTATATTAAATAGAGATTCACTAGATAGAGGATTCGGGAGGTGCGAGATATATCGTTCTTATTCTACATCCTTAAAAAGATATGCCAATGGGACCTGTGATCGTATAGCAAGAGGAGACGATTCTTTCAAAATGAATATATTAGATAGTATTGGCATAGCACCACCTGGTGAGAGAGTTATGAATGGACAGGCTTTGGTTAATAAGCAATCTCCTGTGAGTGGAGGAGAATTTAGATTTACAGGACAAGTCTATCACTCAACCGATCCTGCTATGGTAGATAAAGTTATAGTAACACGATCTGGAGAGGATCAGTTAATGATTAAGACACTTCTTAGACAAGTCCGTAGACCTGAAATAGGAGATAAATTTAGTAGTAGACATGGTCAGAAAGGAGTCGTAGGTCTTATAGTACCCCAAATAGATCTCCCTTTTACAGAGGATGGAATATCCCCTGATATTATTATGAACCCACATGGATTCCCCTCTAGAATGACTGTGGGTAAAATATTAGAGCTTTTAAGCGGGAAAGCGGCTGTATTAGAGGGGTGTTTAGAAGATGCTACAGCATTTTGTGAAAATAAATGTGAAGAAATATCAAAGGCACTGATAAAGCATGGATACAGTTATTCTGGTAAAGATATTTTAATGGATGGAATTAGTGGTAAGATGTTTTCTGCTTATATCTTTTTCGGACCTGTTTATTATCAAAAGCTTAAACACATGGTAGCTGATAAAATTCATGCTAGAGCCAGAGGACCCCGTGCTGTTTTAACACGACAACCTACAGAGGGTAGAAGCAGGGATGGTGGTCTACGTTTTGGAGAAATGGAGAGAGATTGTCTTATTGGATATGGAGCATCTTCTCTACTTATAGAGAGACTTATGATATCATCAGATAGTTTTCAAGGATTTATATGTGATTTCTGTGGTATTCTTGCTTATAAAGATAGTTGTAATGCTTGTGGCAATTCTCATCCTGTTCCTGTTAAGATTCCTTATGCGTGCAAATTATTATTTCAAGAATTAATGTCGATGAATATAAAAACAAAGTTTAAATTAAAATGAAGTGTTAAATTCAGCTAAATAAAATCCCTTACGATTTAATGACTCCTTGGCTTTAATACTTTTTTATATTGAATTATTATTCTTATCACCATATATCAACTATACTACCAATTAAAACATATATTAACCACTCATAAGATTGACTTGGTAATCAAAGTTGATGCCTACAGCTCGATACTTAAACCAGAATATTTTTAATATCCATATGGATTTGTACAGCTGACTTATTATTACTTCATATATCTCAATTATACGTTTTATATCTCTTAATTATCTTAGTTTAATACTATAAGATATATATTTTCATACTAGCATATCTCTTTTCATTTGTATATTTCCTTTGTTCTATCTTAAAATATTTGCGTGAATGCTTAATAATAAATGTATACAAATATATATCATTTCTAAAGCTTTTATCCCAAGAAAAAATGAAGAGAATGGAGTGGTTAGTAATTCGCACACAAATACAGCTTTGAATTCGAAGTCTTACTACTTCGACAACTTTTTATATTTCTACTAATTCTTATTATAATTTATTAAATTAAATATAATAGTCAAAAGAAACAAACCATATAAGTAATTGGATATTTTTAAATTATTTAATTAGCCCATTTACTCTTCTTAATAAATTCATGATCTAATCCCACTTCTGTTACTGTTCCATCCCCAATATAAAATATTCTATCAAAATGAGGCAATAACTCCAGGTTATGGATTATCATAAGCATGGTCTTGGTCTCAAAATAAGTAATAGTTGTTTTGATTATCTCATTTTCTGACTCTTTGTCAAGGTTAGCTGTGGGCTCATCCATGACAAGTATTTCGGTATCTTTTAAAAATGCACGTATGAGTGATATTTTTTGTTTTTCACCTCCGCTCAAATTCGATCCACGGTGTCCTACCATTGCGTTGTATCCTCCATCTAATCGGCTTATGCTTGCATGAATATTAAATTTCTTACAAGTAGATACGAGGTTATAATCCGAGCATTCTGGGTTGCTGTATTTTAAATTATATTTTACTGTTTCATTGAAAAGAAGAGGTTCCTGAGGTACATATGCTATCATATCTCGGATTGAATCGGGAGACATATGGCTTATGTCTTCACCATCGAACATTATAATTCCATTATATTCTGCAAATCCCATTAACACTTTTATCAAGGATGACTTTCCCACCCCATTGGCTCCTATGATGGCTATTTTTTCCCCTCTGTTTATTGTAATATTTATGTTATCTAAGAGGAGATGTCCTGCGTGTGACAAAGAAACATCTTTAAATTGGATGTTGTAATTAAACTCCCGTAGTGGATATAAAAGCTTTGGATATGGTTTATAAATGGGAAATGCTGACATCTTAGCATTAGTCATAGCTGCGCTGTATCTTGAATACATATATCCCAATTTATCCAGATTAGATGCTAATATTCTACTGATAGCCATATATAATATAAATTCATCAGATGTCATCTGCTTCATCAAGTAACCATAAAGCCCAAAGTAAATAATAGCTCCTGTTTGGAGGGCAAAAACAAGGCGTTGCAAAAAATTTAAAAAATAAAAACTTTTCCATAGCTTATTGGAATGTGCTTCTAAGTCTTTAAGGGTGATATCATACCTCTCTGCTTCAACACGTTCGTTATTAAATGCTTTAACCACGTCAAAGTTAGAAAGGCTGTCATATAAAAGATCTGAAGATCTATTTATAGATTTATTCATTTCTTTTCTTATTTCATTTCTCCAAATGGCTATTGAAATTGTTATAAAGCCATAGGCTATTAATGTGATATTTAAGATTAAAGCAGCAAAGTGGCCTAAGATATTCGAAATTTTCCAAGTCGATAAAATTATAACCAGAGTTACTGGTAGGAAATTGATGATTAATACGTCCAGTATTTCAGAGACAGCTTTGCTCTTTCGGTCAATAGTGGCTTGAATTGCGCCCAGCCCCATTTTATGAAATGCAGTATGCTCCATCGACAGATACTTTTTAAAAGTGCTTTTAGAGGCTTCTCTGAAAGCCCGTTGTATCGGTCCAGTAAATATATATCCCTGCAACTCAATAAGTAGACACGATAAGAAGGCCACAATAAAAAAAGATCTTATAAGGTCAGGATAACTACTTTCATTTCCACTGGATATTTCTTGTGCTACTTGTTGCATTATAACACCCAATTTTACTTCTAAAATACGTGAAACAAACATACATAACAGTGTTGGTATAATTAAAGCTTTAATGTAGGGTATTCCCATTATGTATTTATGATAAATCTCGTTTAATATTTCCCGATCTGTAATTTTTGTTTTCATGGATAACAAACAAATTAAGTTTATAAATCCTAAACATGAGACAATCTGAAATATTGTTTTATAAGTTGATTGATGGTGTGACGAATGTTATAATATAAATTTGTTTATAAGTGCATAAATAAATATAATAATCCAATTATAACTTCATTTGGATAAATAGAATAATTAAATGAAATAATAATTGTTATTTTGGTATTCTTGAGTACAGAAGAAGCATTGAGGATTACATGGGCGTAAGAGATCGAGTAAAAGAGGCTGTGTTTGGAAATACGAGTACCACTGGATGCCATCTAAAAGAAAGAAAAAGAATAACACAACACTGACCCTTTAAATAAATTTTAACATTTATCAGTACAGCCCATAGATAATATAATAATTTAAATAAGATTTAATATATGATATCTTGTTTATTAAAAGGTTAATGTTATGTTATTCTTTTCTTTTTTTTCTATGGCCTGCGGTTGGGGTTAGCATCCAGTGGCACTCGTATTTCCAAACACAGCATCTTCTACTCGGTCTCTTACGTCCATGTCATACTCAATGCTTCTTCTGTATTCAAGTGACATAGTTTGATATATGATAGTTTTATTTAAATGGGGGTTATATTTAATAGTATTACTTTTGATATTATTTTCCTTTGACCTGCGGTAGACATCCGGTTCCGCTAGCTTTCATTAGAGCATTAACTGCTTTCTCAACAACATCCATCGCTTCCAATCCATCCTCAATACTTCTTCGATGCTCCAGAAAGATGGTTTCGAGCTTATTTTAAGCACAGTTGATTGGATATATGCTTCTATTTGGGGTATAATCCCGAGCTTTTTTAGATAGCTTCTGTGGTATTTAGTCACAACATCCTCCCATGTTAACATATATGGTATTATCTTAGTTTTTGCTTTATATAGTATTCCAAGCTCGTTTGCGAGACGGTCATATTTTTTTTTCTCAACCTCAACTTTCTGCAGGCTATCCTGGCTTTGATATATGATAATAATTATTTTATCATAAATAGAAAAAATTAATCTCTTTATGGAAATATCATATAATAGAGAAATTAATTTTTTAATAAAAGGGTAATATTAATATAATAATTAATTACAAAGATAAAATTTTACAATAGCATTATATGATATGATTATGAACTATTATAATATTACTTATCATTTATTTAAGGGTTAATGCTATGTATTATTCTTTATCTTTCTTTTCGATGACCTGCTGTCGACATCCAATGGCACTTGCTTCTCCGAATCTTTTCACAGCATCTTCTACTCGGTCTATTACGTCTATGCTATCCTCAATGCTTCTTCTGTACTCAAGTGATATGGTTTCGAGCGTTTTCTTCAGTACCGTCGATTGGATGTATGCCTCTATCGTAGGGGTTATATTTAATTCTTTTAGATAATTCCTGTGA
>SBIQ01000084.1:2960-31474 GCA_014805555.1 Astathelohania contejeani | reverse complement strand
GAAAACGCTCGAAACCATATCACTTGAGTACAGAAGAAGTATTGAGGATGGCATAGACGTAAGAGACCGAGTAGAAGATGCTGTGAAAATATTCGGAGAAGCAAGTGCCACTGGATGCCAACCGCAGGCCATTAAAAGAAAGACAAAGAATAACACAATATTTACCCTTTAAATAAAAAGATATAGTTTAAACATAAGTTTATTAACTTAAAGGTATTAGAATCATTTATATTTATTTTTATATTGTCAAAATTGCGCAATAATAAATATACACAATTTTGTTCTTTAGCTTGGTAGGATTTTATATATTCAAACTGTATTATCTATACTATTATTCCGCCTTATTTATAAGCACAATCTGCTATTGTAATTATCATTCATATACATTTATTGTAAATTTGCACATTTTTAAAAACATTTCACGAAATTTTTAAACATCTCTTTCTCATATCTTATCTCACAGTATATAATTTATTATTATAGTTATATTCTTTTTTTTCAATTATTGACCATTCAATAAACTTGAATTTCATTCTACCTGACATTTGATATCATTTATCTATCGATATTGAAAAGGTTGATATCTGAAAACTAAATTATATTAATGCATGTCTTACATGCAAACGATTATAAGTTTAAATATGTCATTAAAACACATTTTTGTAAATGGAAAGTCAAAAATATATATAAAAATTGATATATTTTACTAAATTCTTCGAACATTATATGATGTTATCAATTGTAATGAATCAAATTGACAAGATAAACTAATAAATGATAATTTTGAAACAATTCATATTTATCTTTATACTTTACCCTATTTGGAAATGTTAAGATTTGAGGCATTAAAAAATACACTTTTGAAAAATACAGAAAAAGAAAAGGAATATAGACGTAATTCAGACCAATGGGAAGAAAAGGTATTCAATAACGACAGGATGAAACAATATTTGAAGCCGGATATATATAAGCAAATTACAAATGCAATTAAAAAAAAACAAAAGGTTTCACGTGAAGTAGCTAATGCAATTGCGGATGGGATGAAAGCATGGGCCATAAAGGAAGGTGCATTTCATTTCACTCATTGGTTCCAACCATTAAACGGTAATACAGCAGAAAAACATGATTCTTTCATGGAACACTTTTGGGATAGGACAAAACCTATTGAAACGCTCAGCGGAATGCAGTTAGTTCAACAAGAATCGGACGCATCAAGTTTTCCAAATGGTGGGCTTAGAAATACATTTGAAGCTAGGGGTTATACTGCTTGGGATCCATCATCGCCTGCGTTTATTTTTGAAAACATTCTTTGTATTCCAAGCGTATTTTTAGCGTATACTGGAGAATCTTTAGATTTTAAAATTCCATTAGCAAGGTCAATTTTAGTAATTGAAAATGCTAGTAGGGATGTGTTAAGTTTATTTGATCAAAATGCAAAGGGTGCTACTCCATCTCTTGGTTGGGAACAAGAATTCTTTTTAGTGGATTCAGCGCTTGCTAACGCAAGACCCGATATACTATCAACGGGGAGAACATTAATTGGAAATGAATCTGCAAAGGGACAGCAATTAGATGACCATTATTTTGGATCAATTCCAACACGTGCACTTAATTATTTACGCCATGTTGAGCACGAAGCTACACTTCTAGGAATTCCAATAAAAACATTTCATAATGAAGTAGCACCAAACCAGTTTGAATTTGCTCATTCATTTGAAAGAGTCGATCTATCCGTTGATCACAATACGTTGTTTATGTCTATGATGAGAAAAATAGCTGAAAAGCATAACCTCAAAGTTTTACTTCATGAAAAGCCATTTAAAGGCGTCAATGGATCAGGAAAACACAATAATTGGTCATTACTTACAGAAGATGGCGAAAATCTGCTTGTACCAGGAGAAAATCCTACAAAAAATTTAAAATTCCTCACCTTCTTTATTAATATTATTAAAGGAATTGCAGATAACAACGATGTTTTAAGATCATCTGTTACAGGAGCAGGAAACGACCATCGTTTAGGAGCTAGCGAAGCACCACCTGCAATCATGTCGGTTTTTATAGGAAAAAAAATGTTGGAGGTGATTTCTAAATTAGATGAGTTGAATGAAGAAGATAAAAGTGAAGATATAAGATTCGAATTATTGAATTATATGCCAGACATTAAGATTGACAATACGGATAGAAATCGAACATCTCCATTTGCTTTTACAGGCAATAAATTTGAATTTCGTGCTGTCGGATCATCAGTTAATTGTGGAAATGCAATGATGACATTAAATACTATAGTAGCTAATCAGCTTATAAAATTTTACAAAGATGTCAAAGCTGATACATCAGAAAAAAATATAGAAGATAAAATTCTTTCAATTCTTAAAAGTTATATACCTGATGTTTTAAAGATAGTATTTGAAGGAGATGGATATGGAAAAGAATGGGAATTGGAAGCAGAAAAAAGAGGACTTAGCAATCTTAAAAACACACCTGAAGCATTAAAGGTAAAAGTATCAGAAAAATATTTTAATCTTTTTAATGAATTAAAAGTTTTATCAGCAACGGAAATTAAATCGAGATATGAAATCGAAATGGAAGAATATGAAAAAAAGCTAGAAATCGAAGGAAAAGTACTTTGCGACATAGCCCGAAATCACGTTGTTAGTGCAGCAGTGTTATATCAAAATACGCTAATAGAAAACGTTAAAGGATTAAAAGAAATATTTCACGAAGATTTTGAAAATTTAGGAAGCTCTCAAATTCAGTTAATAAAAGAAATTTCAGAACACGTGGAAAAAATTAACAATTTAACTCAAAAATTGATTGGAAATGGGAAATCAGAAACAGGGTTGATAGGGAAAAAGAAATACGAAGAAATAATTAAAACATTTGAACAGATAAGGTTCCATTGCGATTCACTTGAAATGATAGTTCATGATGAATTTTGGAATTTAGTAAAATACAGAGAATTATTATTTACTATTTAACTTTATTTACCTCTTTTCTCGTTAGTTCCAAATGGATCAAGATCTTCTTCCTCAGTCGGTTTAATAAATTTAGTAAACATTCTTAATGTATTGCACTCTTTAGAAATAGGAGTTTTTATTTTTCTTAAATATTCTTCTTTAGTGTACCCAAATGGAAGTTTTACTGAATATTTTTTATCTCCCAAAATATTTTCATTAATTATAACATTCTTTAAATTATAATCTTTTCTTTTTGTATAAATTATCCCTTCTGACTTTCTTTTGATTGTATTGACTTTTGTTTTCTTAGTTTCTATTCCACAACCACCCCATCCTCCCCAACCAGGAAGAACGATTTCCTCATCTACCGGCATATCTGCTAATACTTTTTCTTCTTTTTCTTTATTAAAATCATCAGCATCTTCTTGAGCGAAAGCTTGCTTAACTAATTCTCGTTGTTGAGAAATGTTTACCTCTTCCTCCTTTCCTTCAAACGATAAAATAGGATTATTTTCCACAATATCGGAGGTTTCAACTTCAATCTTTTTGAGTAACTTTTCAGGAACACTTCTTTTCACGACTTTGTTAATATCATCAGAATCACTATCTGAAATTGTATCGGAATCACTATCTAACTCGTCATCATTGGCTAATGAATCCAATTTATTTTGCAATTTTTCTATTCTTCGAAGTTTTCTATACTTTCGACTTTTTATCTTTTTTATACGTTTCATTTTCCTATCAAATTCAAATATATATTCATTCTGTCTTCTTTTCTTTTCTATCTCCATTGGATCTGCTGATTGGCGCTTTAAAATTTCATTAATGGATTTTTCTAATTCGTTTTCTGGTACTAATTCATAGAAATGTTTCTCTGGCTTAACATTCTTGGGTTTTGCTATAAAAAGATCTTCGCGATTAGTTTGATATGCGGCATTTCTCAGTTGGTTATTAATATCTTTTATTTTAATTTCTTCTGGTAATAAATCAGTTAGTGATATTTTAGTCATTGGGGATGCTAATTAATTATATTTTATTTAGCCATGTAAATCCAAAAATTTAAAAAAATTATGTTTTTTATTATATCAATAGATGTATACATCCAATTGACGGTAATGAAGGGTACACTTGAAACATATTTCAATTGAGCTATTGAGGATGATATAGGTAATTGAGTAGAAGATGCTGTGGAAAGATTTGGAAAAGCAGGTGCCACTGAATGTAAATATTTATTATATCCACGGTTGGTTTTTATTATATAATATATGCTTTATATACAAATAATTTTTTATGTTCAAATTATAGATGATAATTAATATTATATTGATGGATTGGGATTACACCCCAAATAGAAGCATATATCCAATCAACTGTGCTTAAAAAGACGCTCGAAACCATCTCCCTTGAGTATCGAAGAAGTATTGAGGATGGATTGGAAACGATGGATGTTGTTGAGAAAGCAGTCGACGCTCTAATGAAAGCTAGCGGAACTGGATGTCTACCGCAGGTCAAAGGAAAATAATATCAAAAGTAATACTATTAAATATAACCCCCATTTAAATAAAACATATTGATGGATTATATTAAGTTATATGTTAATATGAAAAGAATTTTAAATAACAAAATATTTGATAAATAAATTTAAAGTAGAAGAAAGTTGCATTTTAATATTTCAATAGAGTTGTATTAATAATAAAAAGCGTATATTGATTATGATAAAATTTGTCGTTAAATTAATCATAAAGTTAATATGTTAATATAAATAATGATTATTTACTTTTTTAATTAAAGAACTACTTTTTATTATTATGTTACACAATCTTGCATTTTAAAGCGTAGAACAATTTTCTATTGGAGATCGATCATATTTAAAATATATACGTACTTGATATTAGCATAGCTAGTTATACAATGGATAAGTATATACTATTGTTATACGTCTGATGATATAGTAACTAGCATCTGAATCCAGTTCTGTTATTAATGTATGACGTCTTACTTTATATACAAATAAATGAGAAATAAAATATTTTATATTTTTATTAAATAAATGAATGGGTGTACAAAAAAATCGAGCCTTTTAGAGATAAACGATCTGACTAGCAAACCTGAGTACATGGATAGACGTGAATGAAGCAATCGTAAAAAGTATCTAGCTTAGTGAAATTACCCAGACTTATCCAAGTTGTTTCTAGAATGACTGTTTTAAATTCTATGCCCTTGATATCTGCCTAATGCTCGAAGAGTAACTAAAATTGTTTTCGAGGTAATATGAACACGGTTTGTCTGGATTCTAGAAGTGGCGTAAAGAAAGCGTTGCTTACTTACTGTAAAGTGTTCTTCTTATATGCTAAAGAAGAGGAATTTAGAGAATGCGCGCACTTGACCGATTCAGACACAACAACTCAAACTCATTAACCAGTAAAAGATGAAAAGTAAAATTTTAAAATATCGTATTTAAAAGTTTACAATTGCGAAGTATTCAAAATGGTCTAAGACCCTTTTATATAAATCAATAAAATCTTTAAGCAATATAACAGATTTTTTGAAAACTCGCAAAGTATTAAAAACAAAAGTGTGCAAAGAATTACTCTAATGTTTGAACGATATTACAGTAAAATACAGATTGCTAACCTGCCCGAAACCAAGTGCGACATTGCTAAGACTTTACAAACTTTCTAATGGTGTTAGCTACCCATTAAAATCTAAAGTCGTCTTCAAATTGGAAGGAAAGTATAGAAAATGAAATTAAAGTTATAAATGAAAAAAAATAGTACTACCTTAAAAGCTAAAGATAATAACAAGGCTTCTAGTAGCGATATAACTGCCGCATTAAAAACGATGAGAAAGCTCACTTTAAGGTTAGAGAAACTTATGATCTAATAGAGTCTACAATGTTTTTGAAAGAATATTCTAGAGTATATTCTAAAAAGATCGAAATCTATATAAACGCAAGGAACGTAAGCGTGAAAATCAACTTTTTGAATTATGAAGAGGACGATTATACAGGAAACATTTGGAAAAGTCTTAAATTGAACACAAGGTAGGAGCAGAAGAATTAAGAGAACATTGGATATATATGTAGAATCAATATAATTTTACTTTCAAATTAATTTAACGAATAACTTGTTTAGTATTTTTGCATAGTTGAAGCAATGACTATTTTTTCTTCCTTAAAAACGCTTGAAAATAATATTAACATTACTTTAATTGGAAAGCAACTGGAGTTGATAATATTTTTAATTTCTTTATTAAGCATATGATATTGATACATAAGTGTTTTTATGAAGTTGTTAAAACAACCCTTACAAAATAGGGTTACAGGCTAATCAGCTTTGCTTCAAGAAAATTTTATTTAATCACAAAGATTGTGACTTAAATCCAATATTTACATTTCAAACCTTTACGAATTAATATTTCATGATAAGAAGTTATATATATGAGTCTTCTAGCGGAAATCAGCTTGGCATTATCAAAAAAGTCTAAGGAGCTAAAGAACAGGCTATACTCAATCTTGCTATAAACAAAAATCATAGAATATGCTTAAATCAGATGGATTGATGTTAAATAGGCGTTTGAATTTGTTAACTATTATTTTTTTATCGCCTGCATATTCAAATTAGGTCTTTCTAACCCTAAGTAACTTATTTTATAGAAGAAATTATTTCTATATGCAGTCTAGAAGTAAAAGATGGCCCGCAATTCATCTTGATCAAAAAAGTTAAAAGGGGAATATTACAAAGCGATAGCCTTAGCTTACTCCTTTTCGTCTCGTGTATCTCATTTAACCGTATGCCTAACGAGCGATACACGAAATGGGCTGTTCATGCAAACCTTTGCATGTAGCCAATCACCTATTGTTTATAAATGATCTAAAGCGTCTTTCAATAGACAATGTAAGGTATGTTTCAAAAAATAACTTCGTTCGATGTTATGGAGCTGAAAATAACCATGAAAAGTCAGCCACGAACAAACCACTCGGCCAAGAAATTACAAACCAACTCGAAAATACAGGAATAGACAATACTTAAAGATAATCGGGAATAAATGCGGTCAAATAATGAAGGAATTTTTTAAGAATATCGGGAGCTGTTAGGAGAAGTTGATAAATTCTTCAGTATTATACTCAGTTCAAAAAATTTATTTAAATCTATTAAAGAGCACTTATTGCACCTGTTTACTACCATATTGGCTTGTAATACTTAAAAACAGCTGACTTTATTATGCTTAATTACGATATACGCCAGGTTCTCGTTAAACATAAGACCATCTTAGATTTGGTTGCCGGATGAGCTATATATTTAATTCACAGAGATGGAAAAAGGCCTATAGGCATAAATTTTGAGAGTAAATCTATGTTATATCAACTTTATTAAAGAGTATAAAAACACAAAAATGTCTCCTTAACAAGAGCAGCAATTCTAAAAATTGAAGGAAATAACGAAATTTATTTTTTTTAATTAGAAACTTGTTAAAAATAAAATATAATTGATGTTATTTCATTAAAAAATATCAAATGTATACAGCGTGAACTACTCCATAGCAATATAAACAGAAATAATATGAAAAGATGAGCACCTCAACTGAAATCTTAAGCTTAGAGGATTCTTCTATTCGAATGAAACAAGAAAGCAATTCACCGTGCAGAAACACATCATTGGTACATCCAAAATAAAAATGTTTATTAGAGTGAAAATGCGATATTATATTAGCATAGCGATAAAAAAAGAATTAGTAGATCACTTAGCTACTGGGTGTGAAAAAATATAGTCATGATTATACACGTAAACACAACGTGGTTCTTAAGTATTTATATCTTTTTAAATAAGGATTGAAACGATCTCAAAAAACTGTAATCGAATTCTGTTCAAGAAATTATCGAGAATGAAAATGCAGATATTTGTGTTTACACTAGAATAAGAATTGATAATATGATCAAAATAACCTACCGGATAATTTTATTTACGATAAAATATCAAATGAAATAGCTTTTAGTCGATTTTGACATAACGAAATAAGATAATTTTTAGCATGTCGAGAAAAGAGATAAATAAACATGAATTTTAATTAATTAGTTTGGATTACTTCATGAAACCAAAATTATATTTTTCGTTATGGCCTGGATGAGATAACGACGAGGTTTTACAAAAGCTATTAAAAGAGTTAAATATTACATCAACGATCGAGGCATAAAATTAATTTATCATATAAAAGAAAACATTAGAGGCCATTTCATTATAGCTTAGGCGAAGCATTAAGTATGATATGGAAATATTTTTATTGGAAATCAATTATATAAGATAAATATACCTCTAATGGCATTTCATAGTAATTTCCACTGTGCAGAATTACCTAACAGTAAAATAACTCGTACTTCCATAAACAATCTGACACTGCGCTTTAGCGCAACCGTATCCTGCACAGGCTTTGGCTTAGGGATGGCATGGAAATAAACAGTAGAATAGAAGAAGCGATAAGGAGGCTTGGGAATGGTAGTACTGGTGGATGCTCATCAAGCATAAAACAAAATAATAATTTTTTTTATCTAAAATTTAATTATTTAAACTTAATGCATTTAGAAAAAAAATAGAAGAATATTACTTAATTACAAAAGTAAAAAAGATGGTCAGGGCAAAAATAGAGTATAAGAAACTAAGGAAGTGTAATAAAGGCGAATGTTCACTTATCTTCAAGTGATAGAAAAATAATAGTAATCACCAATACTTTTAATGAATAAAAAACATTACTTAAAAATTTCCCATATGGAACGTTTAACTTTCAATGATTTTATAATTTTATTTTCATTAATAAATAAATCTTCAAAAACAAAAATAACCAAGCAATGCTTATTGTTGAACACAAGCATAGCATCATTTAAATTCATGTTATAATCAGATATTTTCGCATTTACTTTGTTTAATATATTACTAACCATTCCATTAGTTTTATATCTCCAGAAATCACAATTTAAAAACTTCGTGGATATATGAAAAAAATTTTCTATATCAATGATTTGGGAAGGTAATTCAAAAAATATCCGATAATTTTCTTCTCCCTTTTTGATTTGATTAGAATATTTTTGTATTATTGATTGGAACTTTTTTATTTTTTTTATAAAAATTTCGTCTGCTATTCTGAAAATATCTTCATCGCCTTCTTTAATTGCTTCAAATATAAACCCGATATAATTGATAGAAATATACAATATTTTATTTTTACTATCCTTTCTTATAATTTCATTTAATAGCTCATCAAATTTTGATAAATTTACGTTAGTATATAAATAACTATTTGAATTAAATAAATTATTATAATTTCGAGGTGTTTTATTTTGTACTCTACAATATGCTAAATAAACACTTTTAACCACCATTTCATTATCTAATATATCCATGTTATCTAATCGTTTCTTTAATGATACCTCTTTCAAAAACAACACCCAATTTATTAAATTATCACTAATTACAAGATTATTGAATGATTTCATGTGTTCAAAATATCTACAAAAAAATAAAATTCGCTGATTGGATATACAATAAGGTGAATATCCTTTTACTTCTTTATTATATTTCCTAACTATATCAAATAAACACTTTTGCCTTTTATCAAATATAGTGTTTTTCGAACAATTAAAAAAAGGATCCTTCTTTGAATGAATTATAGTATATAAAAGGCATTTATTACCTTCTAATAACATATAAATGATATTGAAAATAATATTAGGTATAAAATGTATCAAACCATAACTTTCAAATTGTATTTTTTGGTACTCATTATAAACGTCATAAAAATACATATCTTTAATTTTATTTTCAAATAACTGATCGATCTTACTATTTGCTATTTTATAAAATACTGGATTATAAAAAGATAAAAAATATTCGGAAAGAAAACTAATAAAATAATAATCTTCATTCAATATAGAAGAAATCAAGGGATATATAGTACCATCTACTTTGTTTCTTAAGAATTTATTGGTATTTAATATGATATGATGTTTAAGGTTGGTCGTTAATGTTCTAACATATAAGTCGACTAATTCTTCTTTTTTACCATTGACTTTATAAATTGGAATACAATATTTGTTTTGCTCAAAACTAGAAATTTCTTTAAGAAATGATTCTTTTAATTCACAAAATGATATATTATCAACTTGATGTTCATTTAGATTGCCAAATTTGATACTGTAGACCTCTTGTATTGATGAAATAAATATTTTCTTTGTAAACTCTTCCTCTATTCTTTTATAAGCTCCACTTAGTGGTCGTAAATTTATAATTAATAATAAAAGATGTATCATTACTATTAAAACAGGATTTATTATATTCTAAATTAATTAAAATGACATTTTTATTAAATAATTTAAAATTTTCGTTTGATAAAAATTGAATCTAAAAAAGTACTAAAATGATTCATATATAACTTTTTCTATTAACAATGTTTTATTATTTGACCATAGCACTTAATTTTTTGATGGACTTAATGAGAAAATGCAAATAATATAACTACAATATGTTATATCTCATCATTTTTGTCATATGATTATAAAAACAGATTTTAAATAATGTTAAAAAACTATATAACATTAAAGCATGCTATATTATTCAAATAACTGAGTATATATCAATGAAGAGTAATTAGAATAATGAGTGCATTTTATTTTTATTCCATATTATTTTAACTAAAAGGCGTATATTCCAAAGAAATAGGAATGCAAATAAAGAAAGCACTGTAATGATATCGAATGCAATCTAAAATAAATCTAAACACCAAAGTATAAAACAAAATACATTTTAAGTTTTTGGCAATAAAATATTTGCTAATGACATATTTTAAAGAATTAACATTATAAAAAATATACTTATTATATAATCACCCCATAAACAAACATTAATTGAAGATCTAAACATAGCTGAATATGACTTTGTAGAACTTTAGCTATGGCAAAAACATACTAGTACCTTTGGGTGTTAGAAGCTGCTGAATAAGCACAAATTTGGGCTTTTAGTCTAAAATTATATATTAGCTGTGTATGTTTTGTAGATAATCAATTATTAGATTTTCTTCATTCTTCCTTAGAAGCGGGAGTTTTAGATATTTGTAAAAAAGTTATTAAGTTTCACACATATATGGCATCTATTGCTAAATCTAAAACTCACAAAAATATTCTGAGTCTTATCTAAAGCAAAGGAGGGCACATCTGAAAAAACAAAAGAATATGAAAACATAAAAACAGATCGCGTGCCTAGATTAGGCCAAGGCAATAGACAGATGTTTTGCTTATTTAAGGTGCCTGTAGTAGGGTAACCCTGGATAAGTCAGCTACACAGTTCTATATGAACGCTTACAAATGCCACTAGGATGATAAAGGTGCTCTGGTTTTATGCTAAAAATACCAGGTTATAAGTACACAGTTTTGTTTGCAGGTTTAATTTGGCTCCGATAGACGGTATGAGCTTTGGCCAACGGCGGCATGAGTATTTAAGGATTGTCTCAATTGAGACATTCGCTGCATTGTGTCAAGAATATAATTCCACATATAAAAAAGCCTCTAGAATATAACCAAGGAATCATAAGTTGTGACAATTTTTGTTTTTATAAAGAAGTTTTATATTATTAAATATTTCCATCTTATAATCATAAAATTATTTTTATAAAAACTCGTTGTCAATAAATTAAATCAAAGTCTTTTGCAAATTAATAAATCTTTTAATTTTAATTTTTTACTTTACAGCAATTCTATAAAGCCCATCCCATGAATTATTATGATATTGATGATATCCTAATGCGGGAGGGAAAATTAAAAGTAACATTTGAATATCCGATACAATTCTTCGGATTTTATTATTCATACCAGCATGAAGGCATACCTGCATTAAAACCAGCTGCCATGCCATTATTCTTAATAGACTTTTTACTAGAAAATGAGCATTGTAAATTGATAAAATCAGTTATATCTGAAACAATGAAAAATGAGCTTTTGGCAAAAGCATCGATAGTGGATGTGTACAGAGTCGAACCGTATTTTTTCTCCTTTTTAAAACGTGTATATTTATTACTAAATCAGCAGAACTTTTTATATGAAATTCTTACTGAAAGACTATCAGATTATTCGGTCTTATTATTCAAGAATGCATTCAGTGAGGATGATATAGCTTTTTTAGATGTAAAAGAAAAAAAATTAATAATTAAAGCCAGACAAAAATATTTAAAATTTAATAAAAATAATTTATGAAAAAATAGAGAATTAGTATTAATTTGTTTTAATGTTCTATTTATATCGTTGATAGGCACTGTCTATTTGTTCTTAATTTTTATTATATTTAGCTTATTTCATTTTTGTAGCTTTTCAGTACTTTTTGTTCATGAAATAAAAATATGTTTCTTATATAATTCGTCTTGTAACAAATCATTGCTGGGTTTCATCAAATAAAAATACATTGCTCTTATTTTGTATGAAAAAAGTGTTGAGTTATGATACATTTTTTATATTATATTATTTTTACTTATTATTCGTCTTTCAGTAAATAATTTATTTAAGGGTTAATGCTATATATTATTCTTTATCTTTCTTTTCGATGGCATCCAGTGGCACTTGTTTCTCCGAACACAGCATCTTATATCAGATCTTAACGTCCATGTCATTTCCAATGCTTCTTCTTTAAAAAATATTTTTATTTATTTGAACCTAAAAATTTATATAAAAATGTTAGTAAAAAGTAATAATAAATTCGATCAAACCATTATTTGCAAAGATAAAGAGTAGCAATACTAAATTTATTATCAACCCATCAAAATTTCTCGAATGAATTATTCTACAATTATAATTAATTTGCCTTTTATATTTACATTTTATAATGAAAAAATATGGCACGAAAAGATTAATTTAGCTCCGTATACGGTGGAGAATGAAAGAGTAGAGTTTGTAGCAATATTTTAGTAGAAACTTCTACTATGTTTCTTATTAAAGTGAAAAACAGAAAAAGGAAATTATGTTTAATGAGAACAATGCCAAAATTAAAAGCAATGGGAAATATATTTTATATGAGAAATAAGTTGATGTTTTATAAAATGTGATAATAAAATAAATTAAGTACTTTAATTTAATTATATCTTTTTACTGCAAAAGCCCAGTTTAATAATTAGACTAAAAATGACATTTCAGTATTAAAAGATTGAGTGTTAAAGATAATGGATAAGAATTGAAGATTAAATTTAAAAAGTGAAACATGAGAATAAATAGTAATAAAATATCAAATTTTAATTTAAAAGGTATAAATGGATGTCAAATCCATTTAAAAAAGTATTAATAAAGCCATAATGCTGTTATAAATGATTAATTAAAAACTTTTGAATATATAAAAATGAAGTTTTAACTGGGGTAAAGGATGATTAGTTCAGAAGAAGAGGGCGAAATAAAAATACAGGTTCCTACAAGGAAATCTAGATTTGAATATAAAATAATAAAACAGATTGGGGAAGGCACGTTTGGCACTGTATATTTAGCAGAAAAGAACAACACATACTTTGCATTGAAAAAAATCAAATACAGCGAACAAAGCAATGGTTTCCCTTTGACTACGTTAAGAGAAGTAAAAATCTTAAAGTCTTTAAAACATAAAAATATCATTGAAGTGATAGAAATTGTACTGAAACGTAAAGAAAATGCAAAAATAAAAAGAGAAAATTGTGAATTATTTGTTGTTTTACCTTATATGAAATATGACTTGAATGTGCTTATTCAGAATCAAAAGTTTAATATGGCTGATGCGAAGTATATTTTTAAACAAATTGTGAGTGGACTTGAGTATTTGCATAGTGCGTGTGTGCTACATAGGGATCTCAAAAGCGCAAACATACTTTTAGATTCGGCATTGAATGTAAAAATTGCTGATTTCGGGCTAGCTCGCCCTATGCTTAAGAGTGGGAATTATACGCCCGGTGTAGTAACACTTTGGTATCGCCCACCAGAACTTCTTCTTGGAGCTAATACCTATGATCATACAATAGACCTATGGGGATTGGGATGTATTTTGGGAGAATTATTAAAAAGGAAGGTTTTATTTTCTGGAAAAAATGAGATTGAACAATTGGAGGGTATTATATCTGTGTGCGGGTCAATAAATGAAAAAACAATGCCCGGTGTAACAAAACTTCCAGATTATTATAAGTATAGGCTGCCCCAAGGACCAAAAAGAATTAAGACTTTGCTATCAAATACAGATGAAGATGGAGTTGACTTATTAGACAAACTACTTCAATTGGTTCCTAAAAACAGACTTGGAATAGAAAAAGTCATACAGCATCCATTTATAAAAAAAGTTGAAATAAAAAATGAGAGTAATGAAATAATAAAAAAACGAAGGGTGATATATAACGGACCATCTGATGAAAATGATGATAGTTCGATTGAGGAGGAACTTGTTACTTTTATAGAATCTCCTCAGATATAAATTTTTCAATAAATAAATTTTTAATCCCATGTTGGTGATTGCTGATCCTCTTGCAGATAAAAAAACGGAATTGCGAATAAAAAAGTTGCTTATTAAAGGAAAAAAGAACAAAAGTGTTAAAAGAGGAATAAAGGCTACTTTAAAGGAGTTAAAAAGGGGGTCATATGGTTTATTAATTATTGGTGGGGATGTTTCTCCAATGGATCTTGTTATCCATCTCCCTGCACTATGTGAGAAAAGAAATTTACCTTATGTATTTGTAGAAAGCAAATCTGCTCTTTCAGTAGCGAGCGAAAAAGGCACATCTTCAGTTTGCTGTTTTATTCCTATAGATAAAGACGATTTGGGAAAAACAATGTCGAAGGTTTTAAAGACAATAAAGTATAGTACTTAAGGCATTTAAATGATATAATTAAATATATTTTTTAAAGAATTCTAATTTTTATAACTGAAAATATTTATTAATACGACAAAATAGTAATTTAGAACATAAAATATTATTCATATCTCACTTCGTTAAGAATGCTTATAATACTTTATTTTTGAGTATAATTAGATTTTATTATTTATTAATTGAAAGAGCCGAAATTTGGGTCGATACAAGGATAAGGACTGATATCCTAATAAAAAATAATAGACCAGATATATTTATTTACGATAAGAAGGAGAATGAAATTATATTAGTTGAAGTTGGTATAACGAGCCAAGATAATCTCCAAATTGTTGAAACGGAGAAGAAGAGGAAATACGACCTTTTGGCGAACGAATTAGGCTCGCTATACAAAGCAAAAACTAAAATAATACCTTATGTTATGACATGGGATGGTGTGGTGTGGTAACCAAGTATCGCAGGAATTATCTAAAAGAATTAAATATAACCCCTACGATAGAGGCATACATCCAATCGACGGTACTGAAGAAAACGCTCGAAACAATATCACTTGAGTACAGAAGAAGCATTGAGGATAGCATAGACGTAAGAGACCGAGTAGAAGATGCTGTGAAAAGATCGGAGAAGCAAGTGCCACTGGATGCCAACCGCAGCCCATCGAAAGAAAGACAAAGAATAACACAATATTTACCCTTTAAATAAAAAAGATAAAGTATTAATTAGTTAATATATTTAACCTTATGTATTACCAAACCTGCATTTGGTAAAGGTGGTATAGTCTAGTGGTATGATATTTGCTTCGGGTGCAGGAGATCCCAGGTTCGAATCCTGGTACCACCCTTTTTAGTTATAATTTTATCATTATCAATTTATTTTTTTAATTTTAAAACCACGTTTATTCATTAATATTGCGCTTTTGTGCGACATAAACTTTTGTTCTCATTAGATATTGACTATATATTATATTTTCGATCGCATATGAATCTATTACATTGGTCAATTATTCTTATCGTTTGCATTTGGATATAACATGCTTAAATATATCCATCATGATATATCTTTACGATGTATCACCACATATAAAGCATATTACAGCAATTTGTGTTTATTTTAACAGTTTTTGCAAAAAAAACTCAGATATATTTCGTTTTTGCTTTTCTTATACAGAGAATAAATAATAAACTATTTAGCAGTTGTTTACGATGCGTGCATTTCGTATTTTCTATCCATCTGACATAGCATTATGTGCCATTGTTGACTTACTAAAATCTAAATATTAATATTCAAGAAAAGAAATCGACTTATCGCCAAAATATATTATAAACACATGATGAGCAATTTGTTAACCGTATCATATTTTTAACAATAAATATAATAATGGATATGCATGTTTTGGCTTTGATACAAAAAGGTGATTTTTATATTATAAACTAAAAAAATTCATTCAACTGTTTGGTTTTCTATTTTCGAATAATATAATTAGCATTAGTGACCACTTAAATAATTAAAGTGTACTTTTTCTATCATAGTAAATAAGTATAAAATAAGCCAAGTTTAAATATAAGCTAGAAAAATATGTTAAATAAAAATCTTACGCTTTTGAGTATTTATTGTACTTTTTTCATTAAAACAAATGCATTGTATTTATTTAATTCATATTATCTCATATAAGATGATAAATTTAAACGAAATCTTTCATAATTTACGATCCCTTGATTATACTCTAATGGCTCTTTTTATATATGGAATAAAAATTTGACCCGGTGCAGCAACTGTTTCAAATAAGACAATCTTTTCCCCTTAGGTTCTCATACGCTGTTAGTCAAGGCCCATACCGTATATCAGAGCCAGATCAGACCTTGCAAACAAAATAGGGTACCTGTAGCCCGGTACTTTTAGCATCGAGCCAGAGCACTTTTATCATCTTAGTGTTAATATAAATATGAAGCCGTGCAGCTGACTTACTCAAAGTCACCCTATAGTAGACATTCCAATATAAACGGAATGTCTGCGTGTTATCTTGGCTTAATCTAGGTGCAGGATTTGTTTTTATGTTTCTGTAATCATTGTTTCTCAATATTTGCCTCTTTTGCTCTAGATAGAGATCAAGATATTTTCGTTAGGTATCTATAGAGCAATAAATACATTAACCAATAAATGTGTGAAACTTAGTGGCTTATTAATCAACCTCTAAAACTCCCACCTCTGAAGAAGAATGAAGAAAATAGGTAAGTTGCCATTTACAAAACACACGCGTGGATAGACAGTTTTGGACTTGAATTCCAAGTTTGTACTTGTCCAGTAGCTCCTGACACTCAAAACTACTATTAAATTCTTGTTCTATTCGATTTTATTTCACACGAATAATAAAAATGATGATATATGATTATTATCAAATAGTAATGATGGAATTCTACAAAAGCATGTATACTATCTAGAATGGCAAATTGAATTAACACAATTATTTAATCATGGCATATGAAAAAAAAATTAAAATGATTTGCAAAGGTTTAAAAGGCAAATGATACACAGCTAACTTGTTTGTATTTAATCTAATATTGTTATTATTGCAGATATGTCAAATAATGTAAAGAATAAAGGTTGAAATAAAAATATTCTAATTTGGTTTAATATAATAATGTTTTATACATTGTGTTTTATTAATACGAATCGATTTATTGCTTTATTCGAAATAAATATTTTTTAAAAAAATAATAAATTCTACAATAAAACAAAAAAAATCATTTAGTGCTTAATTATCGAATATGTGACCATATTTATACCAGAAACACAATATGGTGTCACATATATCCGCAAATAGCCGAATTATGATAATCAAAAAAATTACGATATAGCCGTACTAGGAAATAATAATAAAAACTCAAATAACAGTTGACACAAGAATGAGACTAATATTTTAATAAAAAGCAGCAAACACTGTATATTTATTATGACAAAATGATAAATAAAATCATTTGGATTGTGTGGGTATAACAAGCCAAGATGATCTTCAAATCGTTGAAACCAATAAAAAAAACAGATATAGCCTTGACAAGTAAATTATTCTACTAGATTCAGATAATACCTTATATTATGGAATAGGATGAGTGATGATCACATACCATAGAGATATACAAAACAGGTAATAAAATAACATTAGAAATATATAGCTTAAATCCGGATAGTATGGATATGAAATATAAAGATATGAATTACTTACCACCAATTCTTTATTTAAACAAAAAGCAATATCTGATTTTTCCTTTTCGAAAATTTTACTTAATATTGAAAAAAAATTAATAAATGAAAAGACAGAATAGTGATTAGGTTTTAGATATGTTACTTAAAAAGCTTAATATTACATAAGCATATATTCAATATACTCTATTAAAAATCTCTAGAGTTTACGTGAAATGATGATAGTATGAAAATAAATAATAGAATCAAAGAAGCAATAGAAGAGTTCGGAGATAGTAGTGCTTATGGATGCCATGACATATGAAATACAAAAAAGGAAAAAGAAACAGTAACTATGTAATACAAAAAATCTGGTTATAATAAAAAGAAACTGCAAGTGTATTGAACATGTATTATTTAATAAAAGAAAAATGTGGATGTGATTGACAAAATATAATTATTAAATTAATAACACATATCATTAATCGATTTAATTTATATAAATTAAATAATATGTTACACTCTATTCTGCCATTTAACACAGCATTGGAAGTTCATTTAAAGAGTAATTATTAATTACATTGAATTTATTAAATAAAAATGGTATTTGATTGCACATAAGAAATAATTGATAAAAACTGGAAGATTTGGAAAAATGTTATTGTATGTGATAAAAATAATTATCAGCAAAATACAATAAATGGTTAAACTAAATTAGATGATATTTACAAATATATTTCTTTTAACGGAAACCAATTAATTAGTTGATTTTAGCATGCCACTTATATGTCAATGCGCCAATACCCTTCACATGACAGAATTAAATTGTCAGTTTTATGAAAATAAATATCCAGAAATTGGTGAAGTCGTACTTGGAAGAATATCTAAGATAACAGAGGCAGGCGTATATGTTCAATTATTAGAATATAATCATATTGATGGACTGATTGTAGTGGGTGAACTGAGCAAAAAAAGAATTAAAAATATAGTGCAGGTTGCTAAAGTTGGTCGTACAGCTGTGGCCACTGTTTTAAGAGTCGATAAGGAAAAAGGATACATTGATTTAAGCAGGAAAAAGGTGCAGGCTAACCAAAGTGAAGAATGCTATCGTAAGTATTCACTAAATAAGGTGGCTCACAATATTATGGTATCTGCTGCTCAGAAGCTAGATATGAGATTGTATGATTTGTATTCGCAATATGGATGGCCTAAGGCTAAAGAATACGGATCTTTGCACAAATTTTTGGAAGTGGTTTTTAACTCACCCGAAGTTGCAGGATCTGATAAAATTGGTCTTGCTATTCGAGAATGTGTAAAACAAAAGTTTGTAATACCAAGCTATCGAGTAAGAGCCGATGTGGATGTATCATGTCCTACACAGGGTGGCGTAGAACATGTTAAACTCGCACTGTCAGAGGCCATTAAATTAAATGATAAAATCGAAATAACAAATATCAGGTCTCCAACATATTCTATAAGTTTAACAACGCTTAACAAAGAAAATGGGATTGAAATTTTAAAAAAAGCTTGTAGTTGTGTTAATGATAAAATTTTAAATCTTGGAGGTACCTTCAATATAGTCAATGAGCCAAAGATTTATGGTGATAAAGGCAGTGATACGATTTCATCAAGGTTGGAGGACTTGGAGCTTGAATTAGATGAGGATGAAGAGGAAGAGGAAGAGGAATCATCATAAAATAAATATTTTTTTCAAATTAAACTTTATATGGTTGAAAATATCATGATTAATCAGAAACGTAAAGTTTAAATTTTTATAATTTTGATAGCCGAAGAATAGAAAATAAAATAGCCTCAATAGCAGCATTCATTGGTATAGTATTTAAAAATATATCCATGGCTTTCGGATGAATTAAATGAGAAAATAAAAAAAGTAATAAGAAGGTAAATTGATATTAAGTATCAAAGGTAAACATTTTAAACACAATAATAAATATAACTTCTAGATTAAATAATTAAAGTCATTTAGTATTTTTGTATAATCGATTTCATATGTTTTTGATTTTCATTTCAAATAATAGAACATCGCCATTTAATTATTGTATAAGTAAAATAATATTTTTATCAAGTAAGTTATTCAACACATCTGTCCTGTTTCTAGTTTAAGGTGTAACATTAATTATATCATTGCATTGCGCAGCCTTTATATTTAACACGGATAACATTTTTCTATAAAATCATTTCGAGATATATTCATTGAAGATTTATAATTTAGGTAAAGCATTGAGAATGGAAATAAACAATAAAATCGAAAAAGCAATGGAGGGAGTTGAAAATGGTAGTGCTAACGAATGCTTATCACATATAGAAGAAAAGAAAATAATTAAAACAATAACCCTTATTATAATAAGGGTTTTTATGGACTTATAATTTCATTTGACATAAATCATTTTAGTAAACGGTTAAAAATGTAGAAAGAATAAAGAAATTGTCTCCATATTTTGATTTAAGATAAGTATATGCATTTTATAAAAATTACGATGTATGCCTTTCCCTGATAGAGTACAACGTGTTTATTAAGTTCGAATGTAAAGAAAAACTTTATCATTCACGAAACAAAATAGGGAAAAGTCTTTATAGTGTGTAAATAAAGAAAGAATGCATCTCTTCTGACTTTGGAAAATGCTGAAGAAATACAAATATATATTATCAAGAAGAGCAACAATCTCTAAAGTCGAGGTGTAAAGCAAAAAATATTTGTTTTCCATCAAACACTATTTCAGGTCGAGATTCTCTTAGGAACACATTTTTGTGAAGAATATTCAGCATAATCCACTATACTCAAGAATAATAATAAAAAATTACATGAAAAGCTGTATAGAGCCCGCTTAAATGAGCATGTTGATCTAAAAGACACCTTTGCCTGGATTACACATAGAAACAATAACCCATGTGCTGAAGGCTTGATTATATTATCATATTCAGAACAAAAATGTTTTAATAAAGATACTGCTTTTCTATTCTAACATTGTAGTCAGGTTAAAAAAACTGTTGATCGCTTGGTGGCAGGATGTGATCGTATGCTTAGCCATGATTAAACCCTAAGGCATAATGAGCTGTTGAGATAGAGATGCCTCTTGTTAATGAATAAATACGACATCAAAAAATTCCAAAAAAAAAACTCAAAAGCCGCTTAGTTTAAGAGATCGTCGAAAATAAACTGGATGAGATAAGAGTCGATACTAGGATTTAAACTCATATCTTTGTTAAACAAAATTGACCTTATATATTTTTCTATGATAAGAGAGAAAGTATGTCATCTTAGTTGAAGTCGGTTTCATGAGTCAGAATAATTTACAACAAGTTGAGGCCGAAAAAAAGCGAAAATACGATTTTATACCAAATAAGCTTGTAAGTTTATATAAATCCAAAACTAAGATAATTCCATATGTGTTAACATGGGAGGATGTTGTGACTAAGTATCATTCTAAATAAGCTCGAGATTTACAACCTTCCAAATCGAAGCATATTTCTAATTGACTATGCTTAAAAGGACATTCGAAAATATTTTTTGGGTGCATCGAAAAAGCATTGAGAATGGATCGGATGCAATGGGTGTTGTTGAGAAAGCTAGTGGGTTTGGATGGCTAGCATGCAAAGAAAAATAATAGTCAAAATAATATTATTAAAAATAATTTCAATTTAAATAAAAAGAATGTTATATAGATCATCATTTTTATACATTTTACCACGATAAATAAAATAGACTCGGTAAATATTTGTTTCTTCACTAAAAATGAATATTTAATATAATTATTTTACTAACAAATAATGTAAGCTTAATAAAATTATGTTGCAATTTAAATGGTAATTGGTAATTACATTCATTGTTCACTCCATTCATCCACTCTATTCTATTTGTATATTATATATCTTTGATATTTTGTTAGTAATCAAAACAAATGGTTTGATAAACTTATTTAATATAGTCAGCAGAACGTAAATGTCTATAATATGTTTAAAATTTATTTTTTCTATAATATTCAGTAATTCTGTATCTACCTTTTTCATATTATAGTATATATAAGAATTTTAGGGTTTATATAATAATCATGTTTGCCATTCAAAAAACTGTCGTCCAAAACGACATTAAACTAGGACGAGAATTTACTAGTAGTTTTAGGTGTCAGAAGCTGCTGGACAAGTACAAACTTGGAATTCAAGTCCAAAACTGTCTATCCATGTGTGTGTTTTGTAGATGGCCAATTTACAAATTTCCTTCATTCCTTTTCAGAAGTGGAAGTTTCAGAAGTTAGTTAAAAGCCATCAAGTTTCACACATATATGGCATTTGGTTAATGCACCCATTACCAAATTGACAACCCCGGAAAATATCCTGAGCTCTATCTAGAGCAAAGGAGGTGCATCTGAAGAAACAATGAATACGAAACCATGCAAACATTTTTCGCGCTTAGATAAACCAAGGCAACACGCAGACGTTCCGTTTATATTCGAATGTCTGCAGTAAGGGGACTCCGGTTGAGTCAGCTACATAGCTCCATATAAATATTGGCACTAGTATGATAAAAGTTCTCTGGTTTGATGCCCAAAGTACCAGGCTACAGGTACCCTGCCTTGCTTGCAAGGTCGATCCGGCTCCGATAGACGGTATGGGCTTCGACTAACAGCGGTATGAATACCTAAGGGGAAAAGAATGTTTCAATTGAAACAGTTGCTGTACTGGGTCAAGAACCTCACAGATTAATCCATATATAAAAAGAGCCTCTAATGTAAAGCCAAGGAATCATAAATCGTGAATGGTTTTGTTTAAATAAAGCCTTACCTTTTTTATGAAAACCTTTCTTATAAAATAATTGAAAATTTATTAGAAAAGCTATAAATTAGAATCATAAATAATTTATATATAATTGGATAAATTTGAGTACAAGCATCCATATATTCATGATTTCGAGTAATTGGCTGTAGGGAAAAAACAATATTATAAATAGGATTTAAAAATAATAAATTTAACTGAAAAGGGGGATTTACATCGTGTCCACTGAATAAGTAATATTATTTCGATATTTTATTGAAATAAATAATAATATAATTAGAGTATGTGACTAAATACCACAGAAGCTATCTAAAAGAACTCGGGATTACACCTCAAATAGAAACGTATATACAATCAACTGTGCTTAATAAGACGCTCGAAACCATTTCTCTGGAGCATCGAAGAAGTATTGAGGATGGGTTGGAAGCGATGGATGTTGTTGAGAAAGCAGTCGACGCTCTAATGAAAGCTAGCGGAACTGGACGTCTACCGCAGGTCAAAGGAAAATAATATCAAAAGTAATACTATTAAATATAACCTCCATTTAAATAAAACGCTGTTAATTAGAGTAAAAAATATTGCTAAACAACAAAATCACATAATAATTATTCTCTATAAGACAAATAGCCACTTAATAATGTAAATAAATTATATTATTAAAAAACAAATTATTTTAAAAAGGATGAAATAATCCCCTCCGATGAGCAACTGGGAGCAAACACCACGCACCACTACCCAATCAAAAAAACTTAAATGGGACCAGACACCAATAGGACTTGATCCAACCACTTTTGAATTTAATCCCAAACCTTCGAAATGGGACATGTACGGTAAGACTGAAATAAAGACAAATCAAAGTTTTAAACTATCAGAACTAAATAGAATGTTACCAGATGATGGATATAGAATATTAAATTTAGATGAACTAAGAAAAGAAGAAATTGATACCAAATTATTTAAATCATCATATTCTGAGGAATTAAGATGCATAAATGAGGATAGTGCGGTAATACAAACAAATCTATTGGCCATAAAAAATGGAAATACAGGAGAGCCAATAAAAATATTAAAGAAATACAAAACGAAATCAATTCTTTATGAAGAAATAGCAATGGGCCTAATAAGCCCTACTAATACACCTGAGCAGATATATCGCCTTTTAAAACTAACAGAAAAGCTTTATCCCATTCCATTACACTTAATAAAAGAATTTCTCTTTATTATTGCTACATTTATGCAAAACAAAAATTTTTATATAAAAAAATTGGCTTTATCAATGCTTAATGATTTATGTAAGAAAAAGGAAACATTTTTAATAATAAAAGATGAAATTAGGTGTGATGAAGAAGAAATTAGGGAGGCTACTGCTTGTATACTTGCTGTGGCTAAAGAAATGGAACTAATTCGAGCTATGGCAAGAAGTAAATATCCTAATGTAGTTGATACATTTATACGTTGTACTATGAGATTAGTTGATATTTGGGGGAAGGATGTGGTTGATGAAATGATTGAATACTTGCTATCTCTAGTTGAAAAGCATACTGTTCACGTTTGCAATGCTATTTCATTTATTTGCAAAACAGTTTTTCCTTACAACTGCAGAGGATTTGAAATGATTAGCCATAAAATCATGGAACTGGTAAGGACAAAAAAAGGATCTTTACCACTTTTAAGAGCATTAGCATATCTTAGTGTAAACACAAATCTATATGTAAACGAAATCTATTCAATTCTGAAAAGAAAAAAATATTACAATGAAATCAAAATTTATGATAAAATAGCAGATAAGGTGACTGATGATGGTTTATACGAAAGAATGATGGTGAATATATTCAATGAAAATAAATTTGACATACCAGTTAGTAATGCAATGATTTCCTTATCAAGCAAAACAAATGCAAATATCAATTTTTTATTAGATTATTTAAAACTTGTAAACTTGGAATTAAAATCTACGATATTTGCAATAATACAGGAAAAAAGAATGAAAACTGAAATATTTACTGAATATGAAATACTTAAATACCAAGAAATTATAAGAGAAGGACTGCAAAATCAAGAAAGCTATCTTATAAAAAATTTGGAGCATATACTTTATAATATTTCGTTTAACAAGGATATATTGAATGATTCTGTGAAAAACATAAAAAATAGCGATTGTGAGATTCGAAAAAACAGCTTCGAAATAATTTATAAAATGTTGATATTATATACTGAAGCAGCAAGTGATAGGGTTTTTAATATTTTGATAGAAAATTTAGATGAGATAAATGATGATGTAATATCATCTATACTTAAGTGTATGAAACATATCATTCCTAAAACAAAAGATATTTCTAATCTTCCAAATATTTTCCTTTCTCTTCTCCCCATTTTAAAACGAAAAAATACAAAAGTAACAAATAATGCATTGGATTTAATTATTGCTATTCTTGAGAAAAATGATCAATCTTTAATAATAACTAAAAGAGAATGGCTAAGATTAATTTATGAGATAATTGATAATTTGGATAAAGGAAGAGGCATAAGAAAAAAAGCAACCATACTTCTTGGAATGGCTGCTAGATTAGTTGGTCCTCAATGGGTTCTAAACATTTTACTTGATACCATAAGATCCAATGAAGACCGTTCTATAAGAAATACAAGTTGCATGGGTGTAGCCATTATAGGATTGTATTGTGGCCCATTTAATATCATTCCTAGCTTAATGTGTGATTATAGCATATCTGATTTTAGAGTAAAGATGGGAATATTGAAATGTATAAAATATCTTTTTCATGGGAGTGGATCTAAAACTTCATTTATTCGTATAGAATATATTTATACATTACTCCCATTATTAGAGGATAGCTTAACAGAAAAGGATTGTCAAATTAGATCTTTAGGTATAGATTGTGTTAAGCATATTATATTATCTATTTTATATTCAGCTGATTTTGATTATACATTAGTAGGGCATTTATTAAACTATGTTTTTTTAAGCATACTCGATGATCAAGTTGAAGATGAGGTTAATGGTGTTTTCGAAGCATGTATACCTGCTTTAGGTGTAAATATAGTATATAAATACATAATACAAGGATTATATCATCCTGCACAGAGAGTAAGAAAGAGATATCGACAAATACATGATATAACACGTAGATTGGGGTATAATCAAATAATTATGTGCCATAACAGAGAAGATAATTCATTATTAGAATTCGATATTTAAATTAATAATATTCATACCCCAATGTGGAAGGATAAAATTAAAACAGAATGTCTTGGTATTATAATTAAGCCATTAATATATCTCTACTCAAAATATAAAACTTATAATTCCAAGCTTATATATTTATATTATAATGATTTTGAAGAATTTTATATACAAATACTATCTATAATTTCCATTCTTTATATTAATAATTATTTAAGAAACAAATTTAAAAATAATATCCAACAAAAACTATTACTTTTTATAAAGATGGGATTGATGTTATTTATATTAATTTAAGAAAGAAATGATTATGTTAATAGATATTTTGAATCATAATTCTTCGAAACCACAATAAAGTAATCTTTTCTTATCTCAATAAGAATGTTTATTCACGGTATAATTTTTCTAGAGTATTTTAAATAAAAAGATTTTCTAATTTTATGAAGGATAACACGTGTAAAAAGAAAAAAATGTATTTAAAAGAATAAATCAGTATTTAAATAAAGATGGTTCGAAATAAAATTAGGATACGAGAAATTAATAAATTTGAATTAATTTGTTTATGTTTTAAAGAAAAGGTATATCGATAATCTATAATAATATAAATATTAGTAAAATATATACAATATTAATGTAGTTCGCTCATTGATATCATTGATTACTAAATAATAATTTATATATTCTCTAAATGGTTATAAATAAGAGTAATTTATTCCTTTTATTTTATCACAACAAAATAAATATGTTGCTAATCAGTGATTCCTTTGAATGATAATAATAAACATATTAGATAAAGTCATAAAAGTGAAGCTCAATGATAGTATAAATAATCATATTGATATTTATTAATATCTATCATAACTTAATAAAAACATTGCTAAAATATTCTGGTTGTGTATCTTTTAAAATAGTTTAATTTGTTATATTAATAAACTGGGATGATACCATATCGAATTTATAATAATTGAAAGAGGATTGTATAAAATACAAATATATTGTAGTTACTAAAATATATTGATTTTGTTGTTCTTTATTTTATAATGTTTTATCATTCAATCTTATCCTTTGGCAAAGCTACACGTTTTTCTTTTAATGAAAGATTTAAAGCATTATATAGTCTTAGTACTATGACAAGTCATATTTATTCAATATATATTATTATAATACAATATATTCTATCATATAATTCATGTTTGTTAAAATTGTTTTTAAAGTAATATAATATTAGATTTTAATCAATACATCTCATATACACAATTTCTTATCACTTATTTTAACTGCTTATTCTAAATTATCTGTCATAATAAACCTCCTATTTAAGTTGAAATATGGTGTATCCATCCATGAGAAATAATTTATATTGGTAAAACATCTAAAATGTATTAAATTAGTAAGATTTAAAAGGAGATGTGATATAAAAAACTAGTTTTATAAAATAATATGTTTTTTATAACTAAAAAAATGAATATATCATTTCAAAAGTTTCAGATAAAAAAATATTTCGTTTTGGTGATATTTTTATCAAGAAGAGACTGTTTTATTGTGTCGGAAAATGAAACATCTACAACAATAATATTATAGAAGTTAAAGGTATAAATGTATGTTTATTATAGTAATAAATAAGGATTTATGAACGATTTGATGAACGCACTTTTATATTCATTCCTTTGACATAGAAAAATTGCGCAAACCGGGAATCGAACCCGGGTCTTAGCCTTGGAAGGGCCAAATTCTACCATTGAACCACTTGCGCTTAGGAGACTATTTTTTACTTCATATATATTGCAAAAAAATGATGAAAAATAATATTATTCAAATATACTCATATCGATTATGTTTAATGAAGGCTTAAATCCTATTTTTGTTTGCTGATATTATAACTAAATTTAATTTACAATCCCATTACTTTAATATTATTAAGTATAACGTCTGCATTAAATATGTCTTTTAACTATTCTAACTTTAAATAAGAATTTTTAATGCCTTTATTTATAAAATACTATTGAATCGACGTCAAACTAGGACGATAACTTATTAGTAGTTTCTGGTGTCAGAAGCTACTGGATAAGTACAAACTTGGAATTCAAATCCAAAACTGACTATCCATGTGTGTTTTTGTATATAGCCAACTTATCAATTTTCTTCAGAGATGGGAGTTTTAGAGGTTAGTTAATAAGCTATCATATTTTTTATTAATGCTCCCATTGCTAAATTGATAACTCGCAAAAATATCCTGAGCCCTGAAAAGGAGGCGCATCTGGAAAAACAATAAATACGAAAATATAAAAACAGACCTGGCGCCTAGATTAAACCAAGGTAACAAGCATACGTTCTTATTATATTGGAATATTTGCAGAAGGGAGATTTAAGCTAAGTCATCTGCATGGCTCCATATAGATATTTACAGTAATATGTTAATAGTGCCTTGAGTTGTTTTAAAAGTATCGGTCTATAGGTACCCTGCTTTGCTTGCAAGATCGATCCGGCTCTGATAGACAATATGGGCCTTGACTAACAGCAGTATGAATACCTAAAGGGAAAAGATT
>SBIQ01000083.1:0-31733 GCA_014805555.1 Astathelohania contejeani | reverse complement strand
TATTTTCTTTTTTTCTCAACCTCAACTTGCTGCAGGTTATCCTGGCTCGTGATACCGATCTCAACTAAGATGACCATATTTTCTCTCTTATCGTAAATAAATATATCAGGTCGATTATGTTTGACTATGATATCAGTTCTAATTCTAGTATCGACTCTGATCTCAGCCAGATCATTTTCAACGATTTCTTGGACTGAGTGGCTTCCAAGTTTTTTTTGAAGCCGTATTTATTCATTAATAAGAGGTGTATGCATCTCAACACCTCATTATGCCTTCGGGTATAATCATGCCAAGTATTCGATTACATCCTGTTGCTAGGTGATCGATAGTTTTTTTTGCCTGGCCACAATGCTGGCATGAAGGAGCGGTTTCTCCTCAGAAAACATTTCTGCCTTTGATGTAACAATATAGCGCTTCTATACTGAAATAATATATCCTGATATAATTAAATAGATTAGTAGAGTTATAATAATATTTATTGGGTAGACATCACCTGATAATAAGATAATACAATAATAAGAGAAGTGTATATAATACAATAAATAAAAGTTATTGGAAATTTAAAATATAAAATTTTAATATTCAGATATAATTAAATAAATTAGTAGAGTTATAATAATATTTATTAGGTAGACTCACCTGATAATAAGATTATACAATAATAAGAGAAGTGTATATAATACAATAAATAAAAGTTATTGGAAATTTAAAATTTTATTTATTAGATTTAAAATATAATTAAAATATTTTCTTAACTTATGCAATATGCTAATAAATTTGTGAAGCTTAATGTATGGTTCTTGAAATTCAAATAAAATTGTATTATCAAATATAAGTTATAAATTTTATGTGTAACTTACATAACGGCTTTTATATACACAACACCAGTATATTTTTATTTCAGTTTATGTCCATTTATAACAATTAAAATATAAAAATTAGAAATATTAATTTAAAAAAATGTGATCAGTGTGAAAAGAAAAGCAAGTATGTAAATAACAAGTGATATATCGCGTATAATTTATTTGATTTATAAGTAAAATGTGAGATGTTTATTTTATAAGTTCAGTAGAAAAATGGAATCATTTAAAATAAATGAACTAAAGCACACAAAGCTTATGGCTAAATTAGAGTTTATATAAAATTTTTTACTTTATTATTAAAATATATAATAAACTGAATATCGTGGTTTATGATAAAATAAGAATCAAATAATAATAGTAAGTGTAAAACAATAGTAAGTGTAAAACTAATTTTACAAAAAGCTTGCAGACAGTAAAAATTGAAAAATATATGTAAAGTTGGTGTATATTATTTGTCTTAGTGCGCAATTAGGAGCATAAAAACATATTAAACGTTTTTATGATTTGAAAGTATAGTTTAGCAAATATAATACACTGAACAATAAGTGTGATTTAATATAATTACCAGGAAATATGGTGGAGAAGATAAAAGTATAATGTTAGTAAAACTATGAAGTATATGCAATGCAATGGTTTTCCTTCAATAAGGTTCTTTTTGATTATTATATAAGATAATAAAATATGATCAGTAAAAATAAGTTATTACTATTTATAATTACAAAGTAAGAATTGTTATACGTTAAAATTTGGAAATATAAGAAAAAATTGTATTAAAATATTAAAAGTATTTTATCAGAACGAAGAAGAAAAATAATAAGAACATATAAACAGGTGAGTAATATAAAGATATATAACCAATATATTTTAAAAATCAATGGTTGAAATATTTATCAATAAGATCATTCACGGTTTATGATTTCTTGACTATACTATAGATGCCTTTTTTATATATAAAATAATCTTTTCCCTTTAGGTACTTATACCGCTGTTAGTCGCAACTATGCAGTCTATCGAAGCTAGATTGACTTTGCAAGCAAGACAGTATACATGTATCCCGATACTTTTAGCAGGGCACTTATATCATCTTAGTTTCACTCGTAAGCGTCCATATGGAGCCGTGCAGTTGACTTACCCGGAGTCTCTATACTGCAGACATTCCGATATAAGCGGAATGTCTATGTGTTACCTTGGTTTAATCTAGGCGAGTCTGTTTTTATATTTCTATATTCATTGTTTTTCCAGATACGCCTCCTTTGCTCTAGATAGAGCTTAGGATATTTTCGTGAATTGCCAATTTGGTAATTAGTGCATTAATCAAATGTCATATATATGTGAAACTTGATGACTTTTTAACTAACCTCTAAAATTCCCACTTCTGAAGAGGAATGAAAAAATTAGCCATTTACAAAACACACACACGTTGATAGTGGACTTTGGTTCCATGTTTATATTGTCCAGCAGATTATGATCTTCAAAATTACTAGTAAATTCTTGTCCTAGTTTAACGTCGTGTCGATGCATCAAAAATTTAAATATTTATTAATTTTAATTAAATTACTTTTTTAATTACAGCATTTTAGCAAAGCACTGATATCCCATAATGCTTATTACTTTGTTCTAATATATGTGGTTAATTTCAACTATTTCTCCATAATATTTACTGCATTCTAAGCTTTTGTCATTAATATTCCTTCTAAGGAGACATCTGAATGCTTTCCTTAATAATATTTATTATTTGTATGTCTCCTCAAATCATATTTAGTTATTTAAGATGATCTTTGTAAAATTTACCATCTCATTTTACAAGATAAAAATTGTTACAATTTAATATGGGCCTATGACCATATTTTTTTAGTTAGGGATATATAATCTTATAACTAATGTAATATAAAAGACCATTTTAAAAATTTTTATTATTAAGCCCTCAAAATGGTAAGTCGGATTAAATTTTATTTTAGGGAAGAATAAAGACACGAGAAGTAAAGATGAGACTAGTTAAACGAAAACTACAGAATAAGAACATCCCTCGATGGAAGATAGGGACTGTGGGGTTTAAGCAACGTTATAATATGAGAAAAAGGCATAAGGGGAGCGCATCTTTGAAAATTTTCTAAATAAATAAAAATTTTATTAATTTATAATAACGAATTAAATATATCATAAAAGATAATACTATTATGAAAGTTTAACTTTGGAGAATTCTAGTTAAAACAAGTTGTTTTTCTAGATGGATACTATTTATTGACATATTTATCCTGTTATAAAAGAATAATTTAATCGATATTTTCGTTATTATTTTTCTTTTTTTTAAATCCCCAATGAAAGATCTCTCATTACTGGCTGATCATTGTAAAAAAATAATTGCAGATCCAGAAGCTAATATAAAATTAATAAAACCTCTTTTAAAAGGAGTTATAGAAAACCACCAGCTCACTATAAGTAGGGAATTAATACTACTGGCCGTATTGAAAGTATTCAAAAACGTAATTCCCCTTTATAAAATACGTACAATCGAAGATCGAGTAAAACATAAAAAGGAATATCAAAGATTAAAAGACTATGATCGTGTATTACTAAACCAGTATGGTATATTTGTAAATTTAGTGTTGGCAGAGCGAGGATATGAAAATTATAAATGTTGTTGCGAGATACTTGAGGGATTAGATCATTTTAACTTGATAGACAAAATTATCGTGCGTGTGGTGGAGGGAACCTGTGAAGATAATACAGAAATCGTAAATATGTGCTGTAAAGCTATTACATACAAGTTTGGTAATGATTATGTAGGAGAAACCACTGCAAAAATAATTAATCAAATGATGGATCTAAGATTCGGAGCGGGTGTGATGGAAGGATTAACTACAATACGAGTGTTAGATGAAAATTATATGAAAAGTAAGTTATTAAGATTGGAGAATACAGATGAAGAAGTACAAAAAATAGATCTTAAAAAGATACGAGAAAAACACCGAAGTAAATCTGTAAGGAAGGAGGAGAAAGAGAGGGCTAAAGAAGAGAGAGAGAATAGGAAGATAGCAAAACATAAAAGATTAGAAGAACAAAAGAAGGTTTATAAACAATTAAAAGACAATATAATAAGATTATATATTGCTATACTTAAGACAAAGAGAAAGGAATTTTATAAATACACATTTATTGGATTGTCATTTTATAAGAATTTTATCAGAAAAGACCTTTATGAAGGAATTTATATTTTATTGAATGATTCTTTGGAACCAATGGAAACGAGACTGGATGGAATAACTTCTATTGTAGATGTGTACAGTGATATGAGCTGTGATTTTAAAAACGCATTTAATAGATTTTATGAGATGATCGAGCCATTTTGTATAAATGATATAAATGAAGATTCATTCTGCTTGGTGTTAAGAAAGTTAGTAATTGATAGAAGACAGACGGTTGATAAGATTAATGGTTTGGTGCACAGAGGATTACAACTTTGTTTCATATTTTACTTACCCAAATTCTTTTCAATATTAATGGAAATTTCTAAGATTTACAGAATTGAGTTTAACGATTTTAATATAATAAAGAATGGAATTTATAATCTGGAAGAAAATAATTTAGAAAAAGTATGTAATGCCTCTTTTTATGAATATCACTTATTAACTAAGACGTGTTATTGAAAAAATAAAGCATTTAATAAAAGTTGCATTAATTTATTTTTTATTAAAAAAGACGCCTTTTCAATTTGTTGCTTTCATCATATATTTTCTTTTTTATATTTACCCGCGATTAGCAACTATCTACGCTTATATCTTTAAGTATCCCGCTGCTATTTCGATTTCATTTTCTCGGTTCATGCCATCCTCTGGCTTTTTTATGCTTGTATAATGTGGTCTTAACTTAAGTATTGGATTTATGTCTCTTTAGTAAATGTAATATTTAATTATTGGATAATTTTCGTATTACTTAGTTGTTGCCCATCTCATATCAAAAAGATATTTTGTTTTTTTCTTTGGATAACAAGTCTAATTTATTTGCTAAGACATTATAGTTCTTCTTATTCTCTGTTACAACTATGTGAGATTATTTTAGCTTGCTATGTCTACTTCGACTAAAATATTTCTATTCTCCTTTTTATCATAAATAAATATAACGATTTCTTATTCTTCACTTTAATTTCAGTTCTTATAATTAAATTTAAGGTTTGTAACTCTCTATAATCTCTGATACTAAATAAGATCAGAATTTTTTTAACTTTTTAAAACCGTATTTATTCATAAATAAAAGGTAAACACGTTTTACTACCTTATTATGACAGTGGGTGAATTTGTAACTTCGCATTCTACCACATCATATTATAAATTATCTTTTGGTTTTATCGCAATGTTGGCATTGTAAAGCATCATCTTATCGAAATAAAATAATATATTTATTCAATTTCCCCATATGTCCTGCCCATCTCCCCACCCTTTATCATCTTCTTTATCCCATGTCTTTGTTTCTTCTTTATTCCAGGGATCTTCTTGATCAAAAGAAACATGCTGCTTTGCCCACACATCTTCATGTTCTTCTATATGATTATTTTTCTGTTCTTTGGGTCTTCTTGGCTCACTGAGCTTTCTTTCCCCTTGAAATATACTTCGAATTTGCAGCCCCAGTCTTTGATACAAAATATTTTCCTCTCCTTCGTGCATATTATACTGATATTCATTTTCCGGAGCACCGGTATATGTATTCTCCATCCAAATTGCGCTTTCTTTATCTTCGTTCTCACCTTCAATATCATTAACCGATATATTTCCAGCACCCCATCTGTTGGACTCCTCTTGTTGCTTAGGCGACAACTTGTGTTCGTTTTGATTTGAGGTGTCCAAACCGCTCATTTGTTTATGGGTTGCATTAAAAGATAAAACCAAATATAAAACATTTAAATAAAATAGCAAAGGAATATAAACTAACAATTAAGTTCACATTCTTGTTTATTTCATAATATAAATAAATATTTAACAATCGAAATCCATGGTTCAGGATAAAAACATGTTTTCATGTAAATAAAGAAAACACAACTAGTCAAAGAGAGTAAATCAGATGTTATCTATATACTTGATACTGACAAATTCTTATTGAATTTAGTTATTTAGATATAATGAAATCGTGAAATAGTACGCCTCATATTCTATAGAAATATAAAATAAAAACACATCGATCTTGTGTTTAATGGAAATGATAGATTTTATATCAAATTTAAGATATATGACTATAATAAGCCTGATATAGTTATATAATAAGAGGAAGAAGTAGTTTTACAAGCTAATTTATAGACAAATAAACAAAAAAATAAATTTTCGGATAACAGATCGAGTCAAATATATATTAAAATACGTGCAATGCGATGTTTATTATTTTTGTATTAAAAAGTTGTTATATATAAACAATTACAAAAATATAATCAATTTTGCGATCTTAGCAAAGTGAATTATAGAGAAAGTAGAATTAAGAATATATTACGGGTATAAATTTAATATTCTTGTAACAAAGTGTATATAAGAAAAAAAAAATATATTAAAAAATTATGGTTAATGTTATTTTAATAGAAACATTTAATTTAAGAATTCTCTGTGTTCACACTGATGTTTATATACAATCAAATATATAAAACTGTTTTAATAAAATAAAATATTCCATATTAAAACAACATTAGTCATTTATTAAAATAATGCATTATGGTTCAGTAGATGTTACATCGAACCAACAAATTTTTTATTTTAGTATATATGCCATAGAAATTATTTACTCGACATATGGTAATTAAAGAAGCTTTGTGTTTTTAGCGCTCTCGTTTTTATATATTATATTCTTCCATTCTCTCCGATGCGACTTTTTTATTTCAAATTGTATATTCTGGTGTATCATCAATATGGAAATTCGATGAGTGACTTAGTAATTATAATATGGATATTTAGTTAATATACCACAACGAAAAGCTATATTCTAAGTGTATACTCGTCTAATAGAATCATACTATGATTCTAGTTTGATTTAAAAGTATATAGTTTTGTTAATATTATACCTTAATATACTAATTACAATTTTATTTCAAAATTCTCAGTGATAAAAGTCTCATCCTTCTATATTCCAAGAAATGATAGTATTCAATATACTTTATATTTATAAACTTTAGATTTATTTACTAACTCATTTTATTTATTAGGTCAATATTAAATTTACTCCTATTATATATTATTATTGATTTATTATATGCTTTATTTATATTTTAGTCCATAAATTCAATTATAATAAATTTAATATAAAAGTTTAACAATTAAATTTGCATTTAAAGGGTCAGTGTTGTGTTGTCTTTCTTTTCTATGGCCTATGGTTGGTATCCAGTGGTACTCGCTTCTCCAAATCTTTTCACAGCCTCTTCTACTTGATCTCTTACCTCCATTCCATCCTCAATGCTTCTACGTACTAAGTGATATAATTTCAACTGTCTTCTTCAACACCGTCGCTTAAATGTGCGACTCCACCGTAGAAAATATATTTAATTTTAAATAAACTTTGTGATATTTGGTTATTACTCAGTCCTATGCCATAACATATGATATTATTTTGATATATAGTATGCTCAATTCAATTTTTCAGAATATAACATTCCCTCTTAATATTAATTTCACCGATTCGAAGGTCATCCTAAATTTTTATAGCGACTTCATTTAATATAATTTCATTCTCTCTCATATCGTGAATAAATATAAATATATCTTGTATATTGTTCTTTACTAAAATATCAATACTATACTTGTAATGAAACCAATTTCGGCTCTTTCGTTTTTCATGACTTCTTGGATTAAGCGAGATTGTAGTTTTTTTTTAAGTTTGTTTTTTGTTTAATTGGATATTAAATTATTAAAATAATAACAAGTTTGTTTGTTCTATTAATTTAATAAGAAATAATTAAGCAAAATATAACACAACAAATAAAAAGAAATATACTTTATTAATGCATAATGGACATTAAAGAATCTCCTTTAATCTTCATAGCCAACTGTAAATCCTTAGGCATACAAGTTACTCTTTTACAATGTAGAACACATAAATTTGCATCCTCAAAAAGAGATGTGCAATAATTCTCAAAAGCTTCCTGGATTGCCAAAATAGCTTGAGACTGGAATCTTATATCAGGTTTGAATGATGCAGCTACCTCTCTAATTAACCTTTGGAAAGGAAGCTTTCTTATTAACAGGTCTGTACTCTTCTGATACTTTCTTATCTCCTTCATTGCAACTGTTCCTGGTCTGAATCTGTGAGGACGCTTAACTGCCTGTGATGATACTTCTGGTGCTGTGCTTTTACGTGCTGCTTTAGTAGCCAATTGCTTTCTAGGTGCTTTTCCACCAGTAGATTTTCTTGCTGTTTGTTTTGTACGAGCCATGGATTGTAATTTCACGGCATATTTAAGCGCTTTTTGGAGGGAAAAAGGGAGGGAAAATTTTATATAAAAATTGCAAGCCCGGGAAATTTTACCTCCTTTTTAATTTTACCGGGTTTTATTTATAAAACCTCGGCTCTAATAACGTATGAAAACCCCGGGAAAAGATTTCTGAAAAACTATATAAGGAACCCCTAACAAAACTCCATCATGACAGGACGAGGAAAAGGTGGAAAAGGCCTAGGCAAAGGAGCAGCAAAACGACACAGAAGAGCACCATCATTAGGTGCGTGGATAGGTAAACCCGCAATAAGAAGATTAGCTAGACGTGGTGGTGTAAAGAGGTTATCAGCTTTGTGTTATGCTGAGATTAATGCAATAGCGAAGCAGTTTTTAAATGGTATTGTTAGACACAGCATAGTATTTGCTGATCATGCAAATCGTAAGACGATAGTATCATCTGATGTTTTATATGCTATTAAATACAGTGGAAAGAAACTTATTGGTCATTAAAATGGTATTATAAATAAAAATCTTAAATCATTTTATTTAATAGTTTTGATTTTCCCTTTTGTATTTTAAACAAAAGGGAAATTGTATAAAAAATTTTCATCATTTTACTAGAATAAGAGATGCTCATTTTAAAAAGTCACAGTAAAATGGTTTTATTATTAGAGTGGATTAATTTATTAAGAATGTATATTTCTATTAATTGTGAGTGATAATATTTTAAAGATTTTATAATTTCGTAGAGTTTATAGAAGTGATGAGAATATGAATAAAATTACGGCGTAAGATGCGATATTGTATGTTAGAAATAAAAGTTTGAAAAAAAATATCATAATAAGAAGAACATACATAACAAGAGTAAAGATAGTAATAGTTAGTATTTACTATTATTAAAAACAAGTTTCATTTATTTGTGCTGAAATAAATGTTCATTTTATAGTGGATTCAATTATATTTCAGTTTTAAATACTTAACTAATAAATTTTATCTGTTAATTAATTTTTTTGAATTTATTCTTTTATAATTAGTTTATAAATGTTATTAAGTTATAGCTTCCAACATATGTACTCTACCAAATATATGTATATTGTTTATTTACAGTTAATTACAATCAACAACTTATACAATTTATCGATTTTTGCGATACAATCCTAGCTAAGTATACCTTGGTACATCTAAGGCGTTTAATACTCAATTTTCTGCGAATTGTGCTTCAAATATTAGACGAGTGGGTTATAAATGTAATAAGAAGAGATTTTATACCAATTAATTGAAATATATAATATGTGATGGATGTATCTTCACATAACATCCCATTTTTATATATATTATATTATTTCAATAAATTAACCGCTAATGATTTTTAAAAACTTATCGCCCAAAGCAGCCAGTATTTCAACTTATACAAAGCTAAATAAAATATGCTATGGGAACTATGCCAATATATTCAAAGCAAGTAATAATGAAACAGGCAAATTTTACGCTTTAAAGGAAGTCAATCCGACTATGTGCTTCGATAATAATGGATTTTCTATTCTTTATTTAAGAGAAATTACAGTTTTAAAAAAACTTAATCATAAGAATATTGTAAAAATTAAAGAGGTAATCGTTGGTAAGAAAATATCTGAGATTTATTTAGTTATGGAACTGTTGGAGCTTGATTTAAAAATGATAATGAATAGAAGTGGTGGATTAATTCCTACAGAACAAGTTAAAGGAATAATAAAACAGCTTCTTTCAGGACTTAATTATATCCACAAAAAGAAAATATTACATCGAGATATCAAGCCTTCAAATATTTTATTTTCGATAGATGGAACATTAAAATTGGCAGATTTCGGGCTTGCAAGGAAAATAAGCAAAACGATGTCTAACCTTGTGGTCACATTGTGGTATAGAGCACCAGAAATATTGCTAGGAGCAACAAGCTACGATTATTCAATTGATATATGGGCTGTAGGGTGTGTAATAGGGGAAATTAGCACAGGAAGTGTATTATTTCCAGGAAAAGGGGAAATAAATCAAATACATGAAATATTTCTAAAATTGGGATTTCCTAAAGAAAACGATTTTGAAATAATAGATGTACCTTTATTTAAAAATTTAATAAACCAGGAAGAATATATGAAAGGAAGGAATATTACACAAGGTTTTAGGGACACTACATTCGTCGAATTAGTGGATAGGATGCTAGTATTTAATCCAAGCTCAAGAATAACTTCAGAAGAAGCGTTAAAATATAGTATTTTTGATTTGGTTGAGGATGATGGATTAATTAGAGAAACTATTAAAAAGATACTTAAATAAATTTATAATATTTTACTAAATATTGCAGCTTTCATTAGATTCTGAATTTAATAAGAGGTTATAACTTTTTCGAACATATATAGGAAGTGGTCTCCATTCTATTGAGATAAAAAGTGAGTATTGTTCCTTTAATTATTCGACACGCTGAAAAAAATACAAAATATTTTATCGAGGCAAGCAGCGAACCTGAAAGTCGAAGTGCAAAATAAGACCCACCTCTTTTTAATATACCAATACCTCAGTTTAAAATACTTTCTGACAAACGTTTCTGCTAAGAGTCTTTTGAATGCTCAGCGTAAGCTTCTTTATGACGAAATTAATAAAAAAAAATTTCACGAAAAGTTATATAGGACCCGCTCAAATGAGCTTGTTAGTTTAAAGGACTCTTCTACTTGGATGAAATATGGGAATATTAATTCTCATGCTGAAGGAATTTATTGCTATATCAAACATAAATTGTTTTAAGGAGAGATGATGCTTTACGATGCTAGCATTGTGGTACAGCCAAAAAGTCGATTGACCATATGGCAACAGGTTGTGATCGAATGCTTGGCCATGACTATACGCGAAGGTATAATGAGGTACTTAGGTGTATTTACCTTCTAGTTGCAAATAAGTACGGCTTTAAAAAATCGAAAAAACTACGATTTCATTCAGTCCAGGATGCCATAGAAAATAAAAGCACTGAAATTCGGGTGGATACAAAGATAAGGACTGATATCCTAATAAAAAATTATAGACCAGATATATTTATTTACGATAAGAAAAAGAATGAAATTATATTAGTTGAAGTCAGTATAACGAGCCAAGATAATCTCCAAATTGTTGAAACGGAGAATAAGGGGGAATACGACCTCTTGGCGGATGAATTAGGCATGTTATACAAAGCAATGACTAAAATAATACTTTATGCCATGACATGAAAGGGTGTAGTAGCTAAGTACCACAGGAATTATCTTAAAGAATTTAATATATTCTTTATTATAGAGGCATACATCCAATCGACGGCACTGAAGTAAACGCTCAAAACCATAATACTTGAGTACAGAAGAAGCATTGAGGATGACATAGATGTAAGAGATCGAGTAGAAGATCCTGTGGAAAGATTCGGAGAAGCAAGCTCCAATGGATGCCATAGAAAAGAAAGCCAATGAAAAACACAACATCAACTTTTTAATTAAATTATTAGTTGATAAAATTTATATCAATAACTGGACATCTTTTGATCTTTATTTTCTATATACTTTTAACACATGATTATGATAATATTTCCAATGCTTTAAATATATTATTATATTCAAAATTATGTAACAAAAATTGTCGCATAAAAACGTCTTAGCTATATTTTTATCTATAAAACCAGTAGCATTTTATTAAAATATCAAAGCTTTATTTATATAGATTTTAAAAACCTGCAATATGAAATTAGTGGTTGAGATGAAGTATTGTTTGCAGAAACTAGTAAACAATATAAATAATAATATAGCGTGATACACTATGTATTTGAACATATCACAACAAGTAAAATCAGTAAATATAGTGCAAATTAGCAAATATATACTATCACATTTAGAACTACAGTAAAAAAATAATTATGAAATATTAAATTCAAATATAATAAAAAAATAAGTAATATTAAAGTTATTAAATATAGTAATGATAATAAAAGATTTGTAAATAAATTTATTCAAACTGAAGAAAAACTATGTAAAATGCAAAAGTGTAAGACCATATGATTTGATAAATGAGATAAATTTTGAATACAAAAAATATTATTTTATTAATAAAAACAGAAGGATAGAAAATATATCTAAACATTTTATAAGCAAGAAGAAACTGGCATTTTTATTGACATACTGGTAATAAGTTTTCGGTGTAATGCAAAATAAAGTTGTATAAAATTTGATTATATCTGTCATTTTAGATATACAATGGAAATATAATAAACCAAATCTAATGTCTATTATCAGTAAAAAGAGAAATGATAAAGGTGTAAGTAAGAGTGAGAATTACTTTCCAAAGTAACTTAGAAATAGTTAAATTGAAAATGTACGAGAATATGATTTGTTAATTAATGAAATTACATGGTATGATAAAACAATGAAAGTCCATTTAAATTATTGGATATACAGAGATAAATATATCGAGCTTTATATTTAATGTATGGTTTTAAAAGAGAAATTTTAAAAATATTTGGCAGAACTTTAAAATGCATATAAACTGAACGACAAGTTCAGGTCTAATATAACACAAAAGTCGATATATGGTATAATAAAGGAGATAAAGGGTAGTTTCATTTTTTTAAACATATATTATAAACTTGGATTTTTCTTTATAATTTAGTCAAATTCACTTTAATCAAAAAGCCGCGAATAAAAATTATTTGAACAGAAAATTTGTTTGAATTTGAAGGATATAAATTTAATTTGTTATCTAGTGGGGTTATTAATGATAGATTATGAAGATGAAGAAAATTTTCTTCAAAAATATGTAGAAAAGAAAATAAGAGAGAAAATAAAGGCAATAGAAACTAAGCTAGAAATTGAGGAGGATGAGAAAAAACGAGAAAATCTGAAAGAAAAAATAAAAAATTTAAATGACGAATTGGCTTTAAATCTAAAATTAATTGACGATATGAATAAATCGAATACTGAAAATCTTTCAATAACTGACAAAAATCTTCCTGTTGCAAAAAAGAAATTTGATAATGATAATTGCATAAACAAATTTAAAAAAAATATGAAAGAAAATATAAAACTTTATGCGCAAGAAAAATTTATCAAAGAAGAAAACTTCTGGGAGCATATGAGACAAATGGCATATCGTTTAGTCCTTTCTTGTGGTAAAGTTCAACTAATACCAATACAATTATGGAATACCTTATATGAATACCAAAAGGAGTCTTTGAAGTGGATGCTTGACCTTTTTATTGACGGTGAAGGTGGAATATTAGCTGATGAAATGGGTCTTGGTAAAACAATTCAAGTAATATCACTTATATCTTCTTTAATGTTAACAGATAAAATAAAATATGCTCTTCTTGTGTCTCCAACAACCATAATGGACCAATGGTGCACAGAATGGAAACATTTTTATCCTTTTGTTAGGATTTGTATTCTTCACAACACCCAAACTGATTCTATTCCGGCACTTATAAATTCTATTTATAAAACAGGGGGTGTGGCTATAATATCCTATGCAGGCTTTATTACATATTTATCCAAATTAAAGAGTATTAAATGGGACTATCTAATTCTTGATGAGGGACATAAAATTAAAAACAAAGAAACAAATATTGTTAAAAAATTGCAATGTATTGAAATACGAAATAAATTAGTTCTTACAGGAACTCCAATCCAAAATAATTTATCTGAGTTATGGACTATTTTTAATTTCATAAATCCAGGAAAATTAGGCTCTTATTCTTCATTTTTAGAAGAATTTGAAGATCCAATCCGTCAGGGTGGATATAAACGTGCATCAGATAGTGCAGTAGAGGAAGGGTATAGGGCAAATATACACCTTAGATCTATTATAAGCCCATATATTAAAAGAAGGTTGAAATCACAGGTTGCTAGCCAACTGCCATCTAAATCGGATAAAGTCGTATTTTGTCCATTAACAGAAATTCAAGTAAAAATGTATGAGCAATGCATTGATTCCGATTGTATTTTTGATATACTCCAAGGGAAAAGGAATATTTTTCAAGGGATTGATTTACTCCGTAAAATATGTAATCATCCTTATTTGACAACTAGGAATTCTTCTTATTTAACAGAAGAAAAAATCGTTAATTCATGTGGAAAAATGCTAGTTTTAAAAAAATTGTTGAAGAAATGGAAAAAAGAAGGGAAAAAAGCCATAATATTTACACAAACAATTAATATTCTTAATATTATAGAAAAGTTTCTCAATTACCAATCCTATAAATACGAGCGTATCGATGGAAGCGTAACACTAAAGCAAAGAACCACAGCCATGCTAAATTTTAATACTAACCCAGAAATTTTTATTTTTCTTGCAACTACAAAAACGGGAGGACTAGGCGTAAATTTAGTAGGAGGAAATAGGGTTATAATTTATGATCCAGATTGGAATCCAACTACAGATAACCAAGCTAAAGAAAGAGTATGGAGATATGGCCAAGTAAATGATGTTGAAATTTATAGATTTATATCATCCAATACCATTGAGGAGAAAATATATCAAAAGCAAATCTTTAAAAATGTGTTATCAAAGAAAATATTACTAACACCAAAAATAAGCCGATTTTTTGAAAAAAGCGATATAATAGATTTATTTACTTATATAAACGAGAAAGACAATACCAATGTTATTAAGCAATCAGATCCAATATGCAATGATAAGGAAGAATATAGTATAATAGAAAATGAAAAATATGATGTTAATATTATTGAAAAGAACAGCATGTTAACAGCTAAAGAAATGATAAATTTTATCAATAAAAGAGAAGGAAGAATATAAATAATTCAAACAAAATATTAAAGTAAATTTTATTAATTAAAAAATAATTATGCACTGCATTAAAAAAATCATTCTAATCTTTTATATAAATTTTCAAAATATATTTTAACCCTAAAAAGAATTGATTTTTATAATTACGAGAGATTTGATATTTATCAATAGTGAATAATATTCACCTTATATGACATATCACATATTTCTACATGGATCTATGAATTAGAATTGGATAAAACGTGTTATTCATAAATAATTTACACTCTTTTTTATTCTGGCATTTTAAAGATTATTATATTTTTCATATTTCTCAATTAATATTGCTGTATTAATTATTTTATTATATTTATTTCATTAATCCTTTCATAACATTATACATCCATTTTCTAATTTTAATACATTTCTCATATTTATTAAGACAATAGAATTAATTCATAATTAAATAATAACAACCAACTTATAGCTTTATATTTAAAGGGTTGGTGTTGTGTTATTCTTTGTCTTTCTTTTGCCAACAAGTTTTAATTATTTTTAGACCGGGAAATAACGTAGAGGAATGAAAGGAGAAGGAGTATAAGATTGAAAAAGTTGAAAAATCAGAGAAATGTTAACTAAGATTAAAGTTAGTGAAATACAGCACAGAATTAATATAAAATAACATTTTTAATAAAATAAATATTGTTATTATAAAAAATATTGTTATTATAAAAAATATTGTTATTATAAAAAATATTGTTATTATAAAAAATATTGTTAATAATTCTGAAAATAAGAAAAGCGATATTATTTTTAAGCAGTCGATGTTTTATTCAGAAATAAAATATTTGTTTGTTAGGAAGAAAAAAATTTATATTGGGATTAATATCATTGATTAATAGAGATTTAATGATATGGTTGATATTTTTAAATTACAAGTTGATATTTCTTACTTTTACAGCATAAATATATTAAAAAACGGGCTTTATTTTGTAAAGAAGTATTTAGTAGCACCTGCAAATAATTTAAACTTAGTTTTATAATTGCTCCTTTTAGTAAGTAATAATAAGTTTAATATTAATAATTAAAAATAAAAATTATAAGACGATATATAAATAACAATATCACCTCAATCTAAATCATATCTTTTTCTTTTCTCTCTAATAATACTTTTCAATGACTTATTTCTTTTAACAATTTCTTTTGTACTATCAATTATAAAATCTTCATTTGTATAAATTTCAGCAAATCTTTCATCATTTGGATCAAAATTTTCTATGGTGTTTTCTTTGCTACGAGATTTCTTTTTCATTTCCTTAATCTTCTCCTTGTGTTTTGATTTCTTTTTCTTTTTACTTTCCTCCATCTTAATTTCTTCTTCTAGTTTTATCTCCTCATCTTCCTCATCAGATAATACAATCAGATTATTTGCTATTTTTAAATCAATATCCTCTGCTCTAAACAGATTTTCTAAAAATTCGCCTCTTCTTTTACTTTTATTTATCATAGATGTTGATCCTATAGCCATAGATCTATGATCATAGTCTTCACAATCGCTGGCTTCGTCGATAAGCTTTCCGGTTTTATAATCTGGTCCAATAAAGCGTAAATCAAAGGTATCGTTGGTAGCGCCAATTACGCATCCATCACACTCATTGTATACCTTTTTTGCGTATTTTTTGCTTTTGAATTCTGCAATTGCTATACATTCATAATTTTCATCATCACTTGATTCATCTTTGGCACCATTTTGCTTTTCTTGCTGGTAAATTTTAACACTCTTCAACTTTTTTGGGTTTTCTAACACCGATGACAACATTTTTAAAATATCAACAGCTCTTATACGATCCCAATCAAGAGACAAGATTGCTAGTTTGTCAGTTGAATCTCCATATTTGATCTCCTCATTTGGATTCATTTTGGGGCAGCGAGTATTTAAATATATTTATTTATCGTTGGAATTTTCCAGAAAGAAATAATCAAATTCCTTAATTGCAGATTCAAGATCCTTCACAAATAATGTTTTTCTTTTATCTGATTCCATTTGATTTACACTGTCATTGATGAGATTTGTTAAGATAAGCTCGGTTGCCAATGCTATCTTTTTTACTGTGGAATCTGTTGGGGATTTTCCATCTTCGATCTCTGTTAAAATTTTTTTTATTTTATTAAATGGTAAAATGGTTCCAAATTCCAAATTTTTGCTTCTTTTTGAGCGATTTAAAATATTATCCTCATAAATTAAATCGTTTTTGGGTGATTTTTCTTTGTCCTCATCCATAACACCTAGGCCATTATCGTTCTTCACATTTGCATCTTCGTCTGTATTAATATTCTTAATGATTTCTCTTTCGTTCATCTTATCATTAAACTTTTCATATGTTCTTACCTGCTCTAAATCTATCGAATTCGTGTCTTCTGAGTCATCCTTTTTAATTTGCTGGTTATAACCACCCTTTGTGCTCTCTTCCATGACCCCAATTTTTTAGTTTAAAATATACGTCGCAAATATATAATTTAATATTGTTGGATATTTTTCATGAAATCTGGCTTTTATAGTAAAAAATGAATTAATTTATACTTTTATATATAATTAGGATATACAAAAGGCAAAAGGCTCAAAATGCCGTATAATTAGGATTCAATTTTCTAATAGCTTGGGTATAAAAGCATATAAAAGAAATTTCAATATAAATTGTTTATCTATCTGTGTTCTGGTAGATGACCAACTAATTGATTTTATTATATCATTCTCGAATGGTAATTTTAAAAAGCAAATAAGTTCCTACATTTATTGATCAATACAGCCATTACCAAATTGACAATTTATGAAAATGTTTTAGGTTAGAGCAAAAGAGGGCATATGCAGATAAAAAAAGATATGATATTTCAACAACAGACTCGTAACTGATTAAACCAAGGCACATAAGAAGTTTAGCCTATAATTGGAATGGCTACATTAAGGTGGCTTTGTATATCATCTGCACGTTTCCATATGGATGTTTACGTTAACATTAAAATATTAAACGTATTTTTTGCTGCAAAATATATCAGGAAACGATACCCCATTTTTTTTGAATCGATCCGAATCGGTTCTGTTATACGGTTAAGCTTCGACTAATAGTGCAAGAGTACCCATCTTAATTGAGAGAGCTGTATTACCGAGTCAAGAATTTATAGAGTAAAACTGAGAGATCATCAAATCACGAAAGCCTTATTTTAAATGAAGTAATTACTCTAATAAATAAAAATTCAAAAACTAAAAAAATGTATCTTATTGCTTATTTCAGACAATACGAAATACAAAAAAGTAAAATTTGAAATGATATGATCGCAATAATTAATATTATGATAAGCACATAACATCTGACGTGTTTATAACTATAGTAAACTATTTTTTACAATATTTATAGCAAGACAAAATTTTGTTAATTTAACGAAAGGAAGAGTAAATATGGTTTTATGCTTAAAAATAAATTGAGAGATAGATAAAAAATGAACAATTTATTTTAGCCTTATCGAAGTCAGAATTTTTAAGAAAAGCATCGAGAATGACATAAATATAAAAGATAAAACAGAATTAGTAAAATAAAATAAGAGGTGCTGATAATGTGAAATATATATAATATAAAATAAAGCAATATTTATAATATAATTTAAAAATGAAATTCTATCATCTAACTAATTTTCTTGTAATTTAAATGTACATATTGTCAATTATACTCTTTATTACTTCTTGGCTATTAAGACGTGTTAAATATATTTTAGAAAAAGTGCTTTTATTTTCTGCATCATTGCTATTAAAAACATATTATTCAAGACAATTCTTAAAAATGAATTTCATTTAAATTTATTGTCTAAAGAACATATTTCTCATGAATGTTTGCTGTTATAAATTCCAAAAAGCAAATATAAATTTTGTACATTATAATGAAATTTAGAAAACATTAAGAATATAAAAGAACGTCTTATTGTAATTTTCTTCTACAATATATATTTTCTTCAATTTATCAAATTATGAATTAGAAGATTGTTTCAATGGTATTAATAATGATTTATTTTCATAATTATTTATTTTTAATTGGAATTTTAATAACTTTTAAATATATTCAGTATTTTTATAATTAAGTCAGTTAGTATTATTTTTATTAAACTTCCATTTTTTGGCTGTAAATAAAAGATAATCTCATAGCATAATGCTTATATATTTGAATAAATATAAATATTTGGTTTCAGAAAAACCATAGTAATATACTATAATTAATTCATTATTCTTATGTTCATCTATTATCCTTAACATTTTTAAATTATAACGTATTATAAAGTGAATCAAAAAGTATAAATTTTTATTAACTGTTTTGGTACAGTTATCTAAGAATAGCGGTATTTTGAAGAATTTGATGTTTTAAGTAAGAAGAAGTACAAGGTTATTGTTTTTAGAAAAGCACATGCCGAAATAAGGAATAGTATTTGATGTTTTATTAAAAAAGAATATAAGTGGCTAAAAGACACTTTTTCAAAATTATATGCATTTGTAATAAATAGTTGAAATAAATTATCATTTTTAAAATTTATCATAAATTCTAAGCTATTATTGTACAATTTCTTTTTTCACAGTTTTTACATACATCATCCATTTCATGTCTCAGTTTTCGAATGGTATTATTTGAGATTTGAGTAAAACTTCATTGCTTAATTTTTTAAAATAATAGTTGATAATATTGTCTGAAATTATATGAAATCTTGATAGTCTTTGTTTTAATTTGACAGTTTAATTATATTGGCTTCGTTATATAACTCCAGAATATTATTGTTTTGATTTTGGTAAATAATATGCAAATTTATTTTGCTCATAACGATAAATATAATAGTTAACAGAATTCTCGTAATCATTGAGTTTATTACTTTATAAATATGGATTCCAATTGACGTATTCCAAGTATGCTGATGACACTTCAGTAAATTAACATTTTTGTAATTTTGCATATAAATGTATAAATAATAAATTCTTTATTTAAATGAAGTTTTGATAATTTGATGATTGGTTAACTGTATTATACAATCTTTTGATTCAGTGTAGCGAATGTCTCAAGCGATTAAATCTTTTTCCCTTATGTATTCATAGCACTGTTAATCGTAACTTATACGTACATTAGTGCCAGATTGGCTTGCAAGCAAAGTAAAATATCTACATCATGGTATTTTTAATATCGAAATGGGGCACTTTTATCGCCATGCTGTTGATATCCATATAGAACCATGCAGATAATTCATTCGACATCATATTATTGCGAAAATTCCAATCATAATAAATTCATTAGACTGGTCTCTTTTTTTATCTAGGCGCAGGTCTGTTTTTATATTTTCGTATTTATTGTTTCTCCAGATGCACCTTTTTTAATCTAAATAATACTCAGAATATTTCCATGAGTCGTCAATTAAGCGATGTGTGCATTAACCAAATGCCATATATGTGTGAAACTTGATGGCCTTTGAATTAGCCTCTAAAACTTCTACCTCTGAAAAAGAATGAGGAAAATTAGTAAGTTAGCGATATACGAAACCTGCAGTCATGTATAGATATTGTACTCGAATTCGATGTTTGCAGTTGTTCAGCATCCTCTGATACCCAAAATCAATAGTAAGTTTTCGTCCTAGTTTAAAGTCATTTTTGATTTCAACTCTTCTAAATGAACAAATATATTAACAAAAAAAATCATATAATCAAAGAGGGTGCGAAAAATGAAATAGCTGTCGATACTAGGATAATAAGTGATATTATGATAAAACACAATTGACAAGATAAATTTATTTACGACGAAAAAAAACGATGAGGTTTTTTTGTGATGTAGAGAATTACAAACCAGAATAACTTATAAGTCACTTAAATCGAAATGAAAAAAAAATACAACCTGCTTAGTGTGAACTCAGCTTACTCTACAGAGCAAAAACAAGAGTAATTTAGATATGTTTTAATTCGGGATGGCATAATATATCACAGAGGATAATGAAAAAGATTGGTATAACACACTTTAAATTGAAACATATATTCAATTCACTGTAAAATAAAAAAGATATGCCAAATTGTTGTGTCTATCAAATATAAAGAAACATTGATACATAGTAGGAATTAGATATAAGAGGAAGATAAAATAGTGTATAAAATTAAGGCTGGGTTTTTATCACAAGTAGTAAAAAATGAAAATTTTAATTAGCATTAACCTTCTAAATAAAAGTTTGCTTATATTTAAATATCGTCCAAATTAATATCTTTTATAAAATACTTTCATAAACAAATTGACCTCGCGCTTTAGCACAAACTATTTTAGACAGAAGTATAAATGCAAGATTTATATCGATGATATTTCTTATTTTTATTTATTGACATGATTTTATACCAACTTTTATTATCATGTCTGTTTTTATCTTTGATTTTTCGCTTTTTGTAAATTCTGGTAAAAATTCAAGTATTTATATTTTATTATATCATGTCTTATTATGAATTAATCAACAGTTATATCATTTATGATGCAATACTGGCATACTGAAATTATCAATTAAATGGCATTTCTATTTTTAAAACATCAAAACTTACTCTTTTTCTGATGGACTTTATTCTATATCATTAATCTATTTAATAGATAATGTTATTCTTTGTCTTTCTTTTCTATGGCATCCAGTGGCACTTACTTCTCCAAATCTTTTCACAGTCTCTTCTATTTGATCTTCTACATCCATGTCATCCTTATTGCTTTCTCTGCACTTAAGTGATATGATTTCAAACGTATTCTTCAATACCATCGATTGGAGGTATGCTATATTGCAGAAATTATATTCAATTCTTTAAATAATTTCTGTGATACTTGGCTACCACGCCGTCCATTTTCATAACATAAGTTATTATTTTAGTTTTTGCTTTGTATTAAAGTTCTAATTAATCTGTCAACGAATCATATTTTATTTTCTTTTTCGTTTCAACAATTTGGAAATCAATTCGACTCTTTATAGCAACCTAAACTAAAATAATTTCATTCTCCTTTTTTGTAAATAAATTTATCTGGTCTATTATTTTTTATTAGGATATCAGTTCTTATTATTGTATCGACCCGAGTTTCGGCTTTTTCGTTTTCCTAATTTCCTGGACTGAGTGAAATCGTAATTTATACGTTTTTTATAACCGATTTTATTTTATAGTAGAAGATAAATACGCCCAAGCTCCTCATTATGCCTACGCTTATAATTATGGTCAGCATTCGATCACAATTTATTGCCAATGTTCGATTGACTTTTTGGCTTTATCGTAATGCTCGCATTGTAAAACAATATCTCTCTAAAGAACGTGATTATCTTAAGTATACCAATAAATTGCTTCGACACGAGGGGCAATGTTTCCATATTTCATCTAAGTAGAAAAATCTTTTGAACTAACGAACTTATTTGAGCGAGCCCTATATATAACCTTTTATGTAATCTTCATTTATTAATTTTGTCATAAAGGAGCTTACGATGAACTTTTAAAAGACTATTGTCAGAAACGTCTGTTAGAGAGTATTTAACACATAGATATTGATAATTAGAGAGGTGTGAGTCTTATTTTGCTCTCCAACTTTTAGGATCACTGCTTGTCTTGATAAATATTTTTATATTTTTTCGGCGTGTCAAATAATTGAAGAAGCATATACTCAGTTTTAATCTCAACAGAATGGAGACCTCTTCCCATATGTGTCTAAGAAAACGTAACCTCTCTTTACACTCAGGCATAAAGAGTACTTTATGTTTGATGTGAGCTTGGCGTATGTCATGATCAAGCATCGAAAAGTCAGCAGGTTCTAAGTGTTGTAATCCAATGCGATAATGACAATAGAAATGGCATGCTCATTTATTGCTTTAAATAATTTTTTGATTTGAGAATGGAATTACGCGACCTATCCAATTTTCTAATACTATTAATGATGATAATATAAATCATAGGAAAATTTCAAAATAATAATTGTATAACAAAAGTAAATACAATACATTGAAAAATAAATAATACATTGTCAAAATTTACTTCAATTTCGTCTGTTTTATTAACATGCATCTTAAGTTTCATTTATTTAAATATCCTAATGCTTTTCCAGCTTTAACCAATGTTTCTATGCCAAGTATAGAATTAAATTCAATGCTTTTCAAAAAATGAAGCTTCCTTTCTATTAATACGACAATTGAGGAGCCTCCAAATTTAAAATACCCCAATTCGTCCATTATATTTACCATATCTCCTATTTTTTGTGTTATTACGACAGAGCCAACCATGCAAGCACCTATTGCTACAACATACACGGCACCATATTGAAGAGTTTCAATTTTGATAATCGATCGAACATTATCAGTAAGGACATTCGTGGATTCAACCACAAATGGGTGAACACTAAGATAATCCCCTTCTATCTTTTTTATAAACACAATTTTTCCACTTACGGGAGAATGGAATCTGTGATAATCAGGCGGTGCTAATCTACAAACTAAAATACTTTCTACATTAGCTGGCTGTCCAATTAAACGAAAAACGCTAAATTCCTTACCTTTTATCCAGAGTTGTTGAGACATTTTTACTGATTCATATATTATCAATCTACAATCTGCAGGAGAGACAAGTGATGTTACATCTTCTGCCGATCTCGCATTTACTCGAAGTCTTCTATAAAAGAATTCATTTAATGTTTTATATTCTTCAAGTTCCAATTCAATCTCTGATGTATTGATATTGTAGTATTTTACGAATTCATTGATGAGACATTTTGATTCTGGTTTATCAAATGTAAGTCCTGATTGAATACTCATTTTTTTAAAATGATAACGAAAATAAAATAAAAAAGGAAAATTAGAACCGGCTTTTAAAAAATATGAAATTGGAAGGGGAACTTTTTCTTTTGTAACTGATCCCTTTTCAATGACGTACAAATTTGGAGGTCTCCATAATTTAAATGTGAGCCAACAAGTTAATTTCTCAAAGGCACTGTATGTGTTAAATGCATTATTTAAAACTTCTTTTTTATATTCATTTCTATCTAGAATCCACTTTGACATTTTTTCGAATTTGTAACCGTGGCACGTAATTATAAAAATGTTGTTTTTAATTGAGATGGTTTTGTTTTCAAGATCAACCAGTGAAAATCCATGAAGTGTTTCAAAAAGCCAACTTCTGTTGTATAATCCGAATTCTATTACCGGATTTGCGTATTCAGATTTTACAAAAAAGTAAATTTCTTTTGAAAATACGTTATAATCAATTTGATTAGTTCGATAAGATATGGTTATTCTATTAATTTTAGGATCATGTTGTATACATTTTAAACATATCGCATATATTTTCGTACTCTTCATATTTTCTATGCCCCCGAATTCTTTTATAACGTAAAAATGAAACAAATTGCCAACTTATTAATTAATATACGATATTATTGTATTAAATATAAAAATTTTATTATTAAATAGGAATAAGACGACAATAAAATCGATACGCATTGAAGATAAAATATTATAACTACTATTATTTCCTATTGGTTTAAAACCTTTAAAACACCATCTTTTGATATTTTAAATATCTTCTATTTAAATTATATTAAATAGAGATTTATCGAGCTATATATTATTTCTTGTTAATTCTATTTTCATAAGCCCAATTTAAATTACGTATAGCATTACAATTTAGCACATTTCTATTCCGATACGTACAATACCTTTTGTGATATTTCATTTTCTGTAAAAAATTTATAATACGAATTTTGCAATTAAAACTATGACACAATTTCCAAAATAATAAGATATATCATCAAAGATTGGATTAAACTTTTAAGAAGAAGATCATAATTTTATAAAACATTTTCATAGTAATATAAACCTTTTTTTATAATTATACTTTATTCAATGATTGTAAAACATTTATGGTTACTCGAGCGCACATATATATATATTTATTGCAAACATGACTTTATAATTATAATAAAATATATATGGAATTCGAACCATATTTTAATGATATAATATTCAATTAATATAAAACATTTTTTATTATATTCTTTTAAGTGTCTTCTAATATTTTCGAATTTAAATTCTTAAAGAAAAATGTAAAGAAAATATCTTTTTAAAATAATAATTATTTTTATTCTAATACGTTTTATTTAATATGTCATAGGCTGCACTGCGCTTTAGTGCGACAATATATGTTTCTTTTTATGCCATTGACTATGATTAAACCATATAATTAAATTCAATGCTATCTTAAATCGTGAAAGATTTTGTTTGAATAAAACGAATATCACTTATTAATTAAATCCGAATATAGTATCTTGTTGGATACCGCATTATAATCAACTGTAAAATGAATTAGCTTTATGCATTAATAAAAATTGTTTTATTTAATAAGTGTTATATTCTTATTTGAATTTATTGTCCTTTATATTTTTATGAAATTTATTGATATTTCTGTAACTATCTTTTTGCCTTTTTCAAACAACATTTTCTTCCATTCCACACTTGATACGCCTTCTATGCTTGAAAATTTAAGCATTTAACACTATTGATTAAATATGAGCTTAAATTGTAATGTAACATCGATTTCCTTTCGATAACTATTGTTATACTGAACTGTTAATATTTTCCATGTTAACATTTATATTATTTTAGTCTTAACTTTTTTATAATGCAAAGTTATTTCGTAAAATAATTGTATTTTTTCACTACCTTGACCTGCTGTAAATTATTGGGATGGTTGTTCTTAACTCCTCAAAAATAATTATGTTGTCTATTCTATTATAAATGAATAGATTGGTCAATTATATTTCACTAAAACCTCTGTTAAAATTCTAAAGTAGAAACAGATTAAGCCAATTTATTTTACGCAACTTCTTGAAATTATACTTATTAATCAATGAAAAATTAATAATGTTTAATACTTCATTATGATTTTTAATATATCTGTCTTAGCACTCCTATGCACTTTGTCGTAGGTAGTGTTCTACCTTTTTTTACCATACTAAAATATGGTATCATTCTCTCGAATATAAATTTTAATCTTAGTGGTAGTAGTATGATGCTTTTGCATGTTGGCTATTGCCACCGTGTGTCATCATGTAAAAAAATATTTTGTTAAACATGCTCATTAAAGCGAAATCTTTATGGCTTCTTATGTATTTTTTGTATCAATAGTTCTATAAAGAATAGCCAAGTGTGTGCTTTTTAAACTCTTAATAAATACATCTTTTTACAAGTAGTTTAAAATATTTTTTTATAAGATACAAACGTGTTTCATTTTATTCTTCTAGATTTTATATAGATGCTTATCTATATGGTACGTTTTTATATTTTTCTGATGCATTTCTACATTATGATATCTCTTTTCGCATCATTTTGTGAAAAATATATTTTCTCTTTACATCAGACTTGAGATGAGTGCTGCATTTTTCAAGAAAGGGCGCACTTGTTGGAAAAGATAAACTAGTTTATGATATAGAATCAACATGATGATTAATAAGAAAAATAATATGCTTATTATTTTATTAAATAACTTTTGTCCTTATCTTTTATAATAACTTTCTTATGATATGGCTTTTTTTAGTCTTATAATACCGAAATATTTATTATAAACACTTGCTTGATAAAATAATCCGACAGTTTTCTAGCAAAAAAGGTCATACACCACAGATTTATGTTTTGCTCAATAACATTAAAAACTAACACGGCTTTCTCAAACATGCCACCATTTATGATAATATCATACAAAGAGAACATAATATTGTTTAAAAATAAAAATGATTAGTAACATGCTAAATATAGCCACCCTTTAATATCTTTCACCACCTTTCTACTCAACGTATCAATGCATAAGTTAAGCGGAATAAAACCTATTGTCTTTCGGTATAGTCTCCCCGACCTTTTTAAACTAGATATTTTCAAAGCCAAATTTAATTTCTGTATATCACTTAGAGATATCCTTTTTAGCAAAGAATATGGTTGATGAGTTAATTTATATTTAGATATGCAATTCATAAGGTATTTATGACCTAGAGCCTTATAAGGTTTTGTTCATGTCGTTCTATGTTAATATTGATATATGTTTATTTTTCTTTAGCCATTTTTCAATTTTTTAAAAGCATCCAATTTACCTACAAGCAGCCTATAAGCTTAATTTCTAATGCAAAAAATTAATCGAACATTTGGTAAAGGGCGGGTAAAAGTTTAAAATAAAGATAAATAATTATAAAGTATTAAAATAAAGATAAATAATTATAAAGTAATTACCTTTAATCTAAATTTCATATAGAATAAGATGTTATCCCAGATCAAAACCTAACTTTTGCTTTTCTCTAATAATAATCTTTTACAATATTTAATAAAAAACTAAGAATTTTATTTAAGCTAGAGCTTTGCAGTTTGATGGCTCCTCGAATTCCTAGAAAATTGGGAAAGCAGCTATGCATTCATATTTGACATATATTTTAATATTAATCTTTTTATTTCTTTATTGTATGTCTTAAAAATTTTTACATTTTTGATATATTTTCTTATTTACTGCATATTCACTCTACTTAACTGATTGAATATTTACATTAACTTTTAAAAATATTCACAGTCATGGTTTGTAATATTTATTGTTTCATCTTATTTTTTACGCTTAACATACATCATTTTTTCGCTATATTTATGTTAAAATTCTATTAAGTAAGCAATGGTCTCCATAAAATCATAAGGATTTTATAGATTAAATTCAATCTTATAACTATTCTTTTTGCTTCTATTTCCTTACTTATTTGATTTTTTTTGTTATTTGTCTTTTTAATAGCTTAATAAAGCTTTCTCAAAAAAGCTTATTTGGTATAACATCTTACCAATTATTTAAAGACTTAAGCTTGGCGTGTTAGCTTTCTAGTATCGCTACTGCACAGTTTGAAGTTTTAATATAAAAATGCATATAGCATTAAATAGGTGGTATCCATGCATTCACTCATAATTATATTCAAGATTTAAAATATATCTTTTTTGATCTTGGACTTTAATGTTTTATGAAATTCACGTAACTCTGATGTGCTGCAGTTAATAAATTGTTTTCTAAAAAGAGTTTTAAATTTCAGATATACTCGCGATTCCAGCACCAATTGAAAATAGTGATTAATGCTCACCATAGTTTACCAATTGATGGGGTTATTCAATCAACTTCCCTGCTTTATTATGCAGCATGCCTTCATAAACGCTTATCTAATTTTGCAGGATAATCTTTCACAAAAAGCAATTTGAGTATTTTATATATCATATTAAAAAATTTTACTTGATCACACCCGAGTTTAAACAAAGTCATCTCTGCACCATTTATTTATTAAAGAATTTGTAGCAAAAATATGGGCTTAAAAATTATTATTAGAAAAGTAAATTTAATAGCACATTAATCCTTATACTTTTTAAGCATCTACAAACTCTCAATCTCTTTTACTAATTTTATTTTTAGTTTCATTACCCATGCCATACAGAGCTGAGTTTTATTTAAACCTTTTTATTGTTTCATTTTATATTATTTAGGTAATAAATATTTTTATCAAATTAAGTTTTTCGTGTTATTTGTTTTTTTACTCTTTATCAAAAATCTATGTATATAATAATATACGAAATTTTTATACCATCGACACAACCTTCTCATGCAATTTTATTTTCACTATACCAATCTAATTCTTATATTTCCAAATAACCTTAAATGCAAAGGAAGTACCTATCGCTTGAGTTTTCTATATGATGTTTTATTTTACAATTACCAGGAATCCTGTGTTTTGGAAAGTAAATTTAAATTTTCACATTTGTGTGCTAATTTGCTTTATCCAAAAAAAAAATTTTTATTACATATTTTTTTCATTGCCAAAATGTCTTTTATCGCTTTTAATGAAATCAAAAATAGTTTTGGGAGTTGTAAAAACAAACAATTTAACAATTAAAAATCATACTTGTTATTTAAAAGGCTTTGTATCAAATTTTAAAATTCTCATCTCTAACATATATAAACATGATCATTCAACCGATGAAAAATACAGATAAATTAATAACTGAATTCATATTTAAAGTTTCATTTCACACTTATTTATATATTAAACACATTTAATTATTTATAAGTTTAATAGTTCAACAAGATTTCGAACTATAATAAACTATTAGATATTTTTTGTTTAGATTTTATTACTAATCAAATTTATTCTCAATAAATGTTTTAATAACAGCATAATATTTAGGATCCTCACAAGCTGTCATATGAAAAGCTGAAAATCTTTCATATTCACATTTCCCATCCAATAAATTTATCATCATATCTGAATGATGATTGCCTATAATTTCATCGTTCGAAGAAATTAAAAATAAAAATTTTACATTTTTAGAACCTAATTTCAAAATACGTCTATCGTTTTGCCACTCTTCAGTAATCAAAAAACTAAGCCAACTAAAAGTACCTAGCGCTTCTTTAACTATTGTTTGCATGTTATAAAACCCATTTTCTAGTATACATATTTTATCAAAGCTATCGCCAAGTAATTCAGCCAAGTAAAGTGCCAAAGAGCATCCCAATGATAACCCCATACAAACTATTTTTTTATCACTTCTTTCTTTTTTTATATATTCATATACCGCATGAGTATCTAGCATTAATCCCACCTCATTAGGTTTCCCTTCGTTTCCATTATATCCTCGATATATTATAGAAATGACATTACAGTTTATTAAATAGCTCAATGTTTTGCATACACTTGAAAGCCATTTTGCATTCATCCCATTTCCACCAAAAAACACTATATCGACATCTGAATCAATATCGATTATATAAATTTTCTGCTTTATCCCATCGCTTGTTTTTATATCGACTATGTTTGTAAAGACTGGCATTATGGAATTATGTTCTACAAATAGTGCTGGATAAATAATGATTGAATGCATGATAAATATAAAAAATAAGGTAAAAAGCAAAAGAAAAGGAAAAACCCATATGATTGTGTTTAAGATTCCTACTTTTGTGTTGGAATTCATACGGGGTATGATTAATATATTTAAATTAAATAATTGATCTATTTTTGCATAATTGATTGGTAATTCTTATAAATACATTAACAAATTAAATTAAATTTATAAACAGCCACCTTTTATAAAGTAATTAAAATTTATGAAGAAAATAAAAAACACAATAACATAAATAAATTTTGAATTAATAATTACTTTATGATTTTTTTATAAATAACAACATTTTTTTAAGACTATATACTTCAAAAAATTTTTATTGATACATAATAATTAGAGATCTCCTTTAAAATATGTATAAATGTTAATCAAAGTTAATTCGAATTTACTTATTTATATAAAATTTTTACGTCTAAATAGTTTTGAATAAAAACATAAATGGTATATCTTTATTAAAGCGCAAAAGTGTAGTCAATGTATAAAATTTTTAATTATATCATATAAGGTGTATATTGTTAATAGTCTTTAAATATTCTTTGCAATTGCCAATCAGATACAAGACTATAACAGGTGGGCTTTATTTAAAAGAGGCTGAAATATAAGAAGAAATTAATTAATGTAATAAGCCGTGTGCGCGAGATCACATCATATTCAGTGGTATATATGAAATATATCAATGCAAATATGATTTTATTATATAGTTAATTTCCTATGCTGTACGAGGTTTACATACTGAGAAAGCAGAATATGCAGATGTTATTGAATATATTATTAAAGGTATAACACTGAGATACATTTATTCATCAGGCAAAAAACATTAGCCGTAATAACATAATGTACGGTTATATCGTATAAACATTGTTAATCTCCTCTAAAATAAATTTATTTTTGTGTTAAAGTACAGGGTTAATCAGTATGATAAATAAAAATTGTTTTGAATAATTTTATTTAAATAAGGGTTGTTGTTTTTTATTATCCAATCGACGGTATTGAAAAAAACGCTTGAAGACATATTACTTGAGTACAAAAGAAGCATTGAAGATGATATGGACGTAAGATATAGAGTAGAAGAGGCTGTTAAAAGATTTGGAGAACGAGTGTCACTAGATTCCAACCGCAGGCTATAGAAAAGAAAGACAAAAAATAACACAACACTAACCCTTTAAATAAAAAGGTTGCTTTCATTGTTTTTTTATTGAATTCTTTACTTCTATGCGATGAATATCTATTAGCATAACTATCCCCAAGTCTCTCTATCTATTATTCTATTTATTTCCATACCATCCTCGATGCTCGTCCAAACTCTAGAGTTATACTTTCTAAGGTATTCTTAGATAAAGTAATTGGATCTATAACTCAAAAGTTAATGTAATGTTAAGCTCTTTTAAGTAAATTTTGCGAACTTTGCCACTATGCCTCAATATATAATATGATTTTAAATTTGGCCTTATAAAGTATTTGAACTTATAAGTAAAAAATTTATATTTTTTCGTCTCAATTATATAAAAATTGTCTTGGCTCGTTACAGAATTTACACTAAAATTATTTCATTAAAGCTTTTACAGTAAATAAACATATCTAATATCGTATAGATTTCAACGCTTTTGTTTTCAAAAATTTTATGAACTGAATGAGATCACAGTTTTTTGATCGTTTAATTCGTATTTTTTAGTAACAAAAATTATAAACTTCTAAGCACCCCGTATATTTACATATGTAATTATGAAATGAAA